>CM077451.1:34033245-34285745 GCA_039654765.1 Mylopharyngodon piceus | reverse complement strand
TCAGAGTTTGAAAAAGTAACCAAACAATTTAAAATGGCAGACAGACAATATGCAAACCATGGCAAAATTTGTATAATTGTACTCTGCATGACTGAAGCAATCTAAAGACACCAGACACATAACATAAGACTGATTTAAATGTTACAAGCATTTTTAACTATTTTGATATATATTTTGACCACTAGGTGGCACTGTTATGAAACTGCTCAGGTAACCTCAGGGTATCATCATAATGACACTTACTGAGCTACACCAACACATTGATAAAATGCCGTATTTTGGTACAACATAAAGCCTGAGAGACAATATGGTCGAAAGGGACCTTAATATTCGATTATTCGTTCGGTGGGTTGGTATTCGATTTTCAATTTTGTTTTGTTTGTTTGTTTGTTTGTCCGCACACCTGGCACCCCCCTCGTGCTTGAATACGTTTACACTATAAAATCTGACAAGTCGCTCGGGATGAACGAACAACTCAGATTGGGAGCTGAGGTAAACTAATAGACTGCCAAGCTGAACTGACAGACCCAGTAAAGCAATGAATTAATCGTTTCTGCATCTCATTATTTGGCCGCATTGCAGGTTTTTTTCTTTCCCCTTATTCTAAATGTGATAGACGTCGTGCAAGTTGGTGTGTTGGGGAATTTGGCTATTAACATTTTAATTATATTCTGCTGAAATGAATGAATGACTTGAAAAAAGATTTGTTCGTTTTGATGAACAAGATTAAAAGAAAATGAGTCCGAAAATTATCCGAACTTCCCATCACTGGCGTGGCTTCTGACATCACACTTGGATGTGGGCGGGGTTGGATGTCCACCGCAGGCTGCAGCGAGCCCTTGAGTCGCACATACAACGCAGACAGTTCAACCGGGAGCACGCAGCTCTTAAAAGGGCCACACCATATTTCTACTCGTTACACTGCCTTTATTAGAGAGAAGAATATGTTCAGCCCCCTCCCTCCAAAGCTTTGAATATTCCGTGTTGATTACTACCGAAGCTTCGAAGCTCAAAAAAATGGTATTCAGACCAGCCCTAGGGCGAACAGGGTTAAATAGGTACCCATATATTAGTATGTCCTATGAATCCAAAAGTTGTGTTTTAGAGCACATTTTTAAATGGTTATAATGAAAGAAGCATTTTTCAGATTTCTCGACCAGTAAGCAACACTGTTCCCAAACTGCTCAGATACTCTCAGGTTCACTTCATACATAGATTAGTTATAGTTATTATTTATTGGTAAATTGACCAAAGGATTAATCAACTATTCAATATAATTGTTAAATAATACAATTAATGGGGGGGGTCAATAGATTAATCGACTGAAAAAAAAAAAAAAAAAAAAAAAAAGTTAGTTCAGGCCCTAAATATATTAAAGATGCCAGTAACTTTTCACCAGCACTGTCTCAAGATTATTTTACCCATATTTGAGGATGGCCCAATAAATGCTCTAGAACTTCTTTAAAACATATGTTTTGTTTCTAATGCAATATTTTTTCAATCATATGTTGTACACTTTTTTGTTTAACATTTACAAAAAAATTATAATCCAAGACTTCTTCACTAGAAAGATGTCTGACTCTGAAACCATTGAACTGGCTTGTCTTGGCCGACCTTTTCAGTTGGGAATGCTTTATGACTGCCGAAGAGATGTCCTCATTCCAGGTAATATAAAGCACATTTTAAGCTTTACCTTTGGGGTAACTAATGATTAATATACAAATTTTCCCAAGGAATAACTCTTTGGGATGCTGAGATGCTGCAGAAGAATATTAATGTACGACCACAGCCAAACACTGACTTCAAAATCATTGCCTCAGATTCAAGTGAAGACAAAGTAGAAGCTTTGAATGTTCGTGCATCTCTTGAAGCCAGCTTTCTGTGTGGATTAGTTAATGTGAAAGGGTCAGCTGACTTTTTAAATGATAAAAAGAAGTCCAAACATCAATCTCGAGTCACCTTACAGTATCGGACAGCTTCACGTTTTGAGCAGTTAACTATGGAGCATCTTGGAGCAGGGAATGTAAAGCACTGCAATGTATTTCAGGAGGGCTCGGCCACACATGTTGTTACGGCTCTATTGTATGGAGCTCAAGCGTTCTTTATTTTTGACCGTGAAGTTTCTACCAATGAAAATCATCAAGAGATACAAGGAGAGCTCCAAGTATCAATCACAAAGATACCTTTCATATCAGTTGAAGGTGAAGCAGCTTTGAAAATGAGTGAATCGGAAAAGGAGAAAATGAACAAATTCAGCTGCACTTTTCATGGAGATTTTGCTCTGGAAAACAATCCAGTTTCCTATGTAGATGCCATCAAGGTGTACTCAGAGCTGCCAAAACTGTTGGGAGAACATGGAGAGAATGCTGTGCCCATGACCGTGTGGCTTTACCCTCTGAAAAACCTAGATTCAACAGCTGCTCAGTTAGTCAGGGAGATCAGTGTAAGCCTAGTACGACGTGCCCAACGGATCATGGATGAAATGGATAATTGTGACATTCAATGTCAAGACCTGATGAGGGACAATGTCGCCATTCAATTCCCTGAAATCAAAACTAAAATCAGAAAATTTAAGGACCTCTGCTCAGAGTACAAAATTGTTTTTCAAAAACATCTCTGCAGGCTTCTTCCATCTATAAGGGGTGGAGGAAAAGAAGAACAAGAGCTTGTTGATGCTCTCAATGACAAAGAAAGATCCCCGTTTCAGGGTGCTCTGGTACACAAGTACCTAAATGAGCGAGAGAGAGAGATGAATGTAGTTAGATCTTACCTCGAAATCATGAAAGACATCCCTGTTCTTTCATCCAGCAATGACTTGGACAAGGTTGTCTTGAAAGCATCCAATAACTATGTGATAGCTTTTGCACTCTCCTCCTTAAATGAAAAGGAACTGTACCTTTCAGACTTGGAGAATTACCTGAAAAAACAATCATGTAACAATGAAGAGCAAATAAGTTATGATCAAGACACCTCGAAAAAGAAATGGTTTTCCTCAGGAGATGTAACTGCACTTACCAGGGAAACCATACAGGCCTTCCTAGATTTCAAAGAAGCCAATAATGGAAGAAAGAACATTGAATTCTGCATTGCATCAATCCCGGATGAACTCATCACTGCCTCTTCAATTCATGTTTATGAAAGAGGGAGACTCATAAGCTCACAGTACGAGCTCCCCTCAAAACCCCCAAAACCAGTCTTCTTGAGTGCTGAGCATGACTGCATACATCTGCAAATCAACCCTCCTGACCGCGGTGTTAGTTCTGTGGCCTCATACTGTATTTCATATCAGGCAGCACAGAGTTCTGAATGGACAGATGTTTTTACTGATGGGGTTTCTGATCAGGTCACCGTCAAGCAGTTACAACCACATAAAGAATATTGTTTTAACTGTAAGGCAGTGTGTCATCCAGGAGTAAGTCTGACAAGTGACACAACATCATTCTTCAAGACTCGTCCATGTGCTCCTCCTGGAGAACCTATAGTGAAACGAGAAGAATCTGAGTCTGCAACTGTAGTCTGGGATGTTCCTAAATCTGTGGGTGAGGATGTTCTGATCACTGGATACGTGTTGGAATTCAGAGAAATGACAAAGGATCAGGAAAATGAAAAGCCATGGAAGTCTGTGAAATCTACAAACAGGGAGTGCACTCTTCAGGGACTGAAAGAAGACACAATTTACACAATCAGAGTTTTTGCAAACTGTGGAAATGATGGAGTGAGTCTCTCCAGCCCTGAAACTGTGTTTTCAGCCAGTCTTAAGGGTAAACAATCAAATAAGGATGGGAGTGGGTTGTTCTTGAATCAATCTTCACGAATAAAAAGGGGCAATCCATCAATACATACACTGATACTACACAAAAAAATGACAGAAACTGTAAGTTTTAATCAGTATGTCTTCGGAAGAAAGGTTGAGGATGTGAAAAACAAAGTAATTCTTCTTGTAGGATCAACAGGTGCAGGAAAAACCACACTGATCAATGTGATGGTCAATTACATACTGGGCGTAAAGTGGCAGGATTCATATCGCTTCAAACTAATCAATGAGGTAACCAATCGTTCACAGGCTGAGAGTCAGACATCTAATGTCTCCTCTTATGAGCTGTACAATCAGCCTGGCTTTCAAATTCCCTATTCGCTCACAATTGTAGATACACCTGGATTTGGTGATACAAGAGGAATCGCACATGATAAACTGATTACAGAGCAGGTCAAAAGCTTTCTTTGTAGCCCTTTGGGAATTGATCACATTGATGCCGTCTGCTTTGTTGTCCAGGCCTCTCTTGCCCGCCTGACTGCCAATCAGAGTTACATCTTTGACTCAATCCTGTCCATTTTTGGCAAAGACATTGCAGAGAACATCATAATTTTGGTAACATTTGCAGATGGTAAAGACATCCCAGTTCTAGAGGCCATCAAATCAGCAGATCTGCCCTGTAAAAAAAATAAAAAGGGACAACCCACTAATTTCAATTTCAACAATTCAGCGGTGTATGCAGACAAAAAAGTAGAAGAGCCTACAACCTCTGATAATGATTCAGATGATAATGACGATGAAGATAAACTGACAGAGCTTGTCTGGGACAAAACCTTTAAACAGATGAAGGCTTTTTTCAAAGCACTGGGGGCCATTGAAAGTAAAGATCTGACGATGACTATAAAGGTCTTGGAGGAACGAGAGCGCCTTGAAAAGGCCATGACAAGTCTGACCCCTCAAATAACTGCTGGTCTATCTAAAATGAGTGAGATGAAAAAATTCAAGCAATGTTTGGAAAATGAGAGTGAAAACATGGCACAAAATGAGGATTTTGAGCAAGATGTAGAGGTGATGAAAACAAACAGATCCCCTGTAAACTGTTTTACCATGAACTGCAACACCTGCTTCTTCACATGTCACTCCAACTGTTTCCTCCCTGCAGAAGATTCTGTCAACACTTGTGCTGTGATGGAGGCTGGCTACTGCGTTATCTGCCCTCAAAACTGCCATTACTCTGCTCATTCAAAGGAAAAATTCATGTGGACATATGAAACAAAAATAGAGAAAAAAACTATTAAAGAGCTGAAAGACAACTTCATGAAGGCAAAAGGAAAGTTTATGGACTCTAAGCAAATCCTTGATGCACTTGAAGAGGAACTCCATGGAATTGAGGACAAATTAAGGAAGTTGATCAAACTGTCCTCTGATTGCATAAGAAGACTGGATGAAACTGCACTGAAGCCAAAATCTCTCTCCACAGCCGAATATCTCGAAATCCTGATCAAAACCGAGAAAGAAAAGAAAAGTCCTGGCTTTGAGGACCGGATTGTTGGACTCGAGAAAATGAAACAAGAAACTATTATCCTGGAAAAGATTGCTAAAGGAGAAAATTTGCTTGAAACAGAGCAGCGCATTATGGAGGAGAGAGAGAAGCGAATAAAAACTGTTGCCCTGAAAATTATGAAAAGGAAGAAAGCAGTTACTGCCTTCCAGTCACAGAGCAATCAGAAAACATCTGATCAAAAGGATGGAAGTGCTTGCCTTGAGGGCCAGGAGATGTCCTAAACAAAATAAAGGCTGATTAATTCAAAGAGAATAAGGAAAATTGAAAATTTGCTTAACATGATGTTACTTAAACATCAATGCTTCATTCATGTATGGATCAATCCTCTTTTAACATCAAGAATACTTAATTTAAGAGTTATTTCATGCTTGTATTTGTGTTTTAAACAATGATGCAATGTCAAATTTCTCAAGAATCCATAACAATCATGTACTGTAGCTCAACTGGTAGAGCATAGTGATAGCAACACAGTAACGGCTCCAGGGAATGCATAAAATGATTGTTTTTTGTTTGTTTTTAATTAGCTAGCTACTTTGGATAAAAGCTTCTGAAAAAGCATAAACGTAAAATTATTTTTTCATCTTAGTGTTTAGTCTTCCAAAATCATGCAAACATTTAGATACTGTAAAATACTATGAAATACTACAAAAACACAATGTATGATTTCAAGCACCTAGTTTTCAACAAATAATGAGTAAGTTGTATTAGTATGGCATAAAACATTTTGAAATTAAGAAATATGGATTGTTCTTATGGTAGAGCTTATAATGTATTGCCGCAACGCATGCCAGCATGTGAAATTTTCCCAATTATTCCCTGAAAATGTACTACAGTTCAAAAGTTATCAGCAATTGTATTATAATTAACTCTACCTATGGATTTTAAAAAGATCATAATTATTTTTATTATTTGTAATATTGTTTTAAAAGTAATTTTCTCAACTCTGTGAATTAATAAATAGAACTTAACAATTTAACTTAATCATTAGATCATGATTTTACTTTTTTAAACTGAAGTTTAAATTTTTCTGAAGCCTGTTTTTCTAAATCCAGGTCCTGAACATGGACTGCGACTTGTAAACAATATCCTAAATTATTGCCATTGAAGCATTATGACTGTCTGCCATTTGTGTTAATCAAACAACAAAACACCATGAGTTTACTTTTGTAGCTTTACCTGAAAATAAATAAAGCACTGCTTATTTCATTTGTATCTTTGTTCAATGTGTATTTATCTATGATTGCAATTTGTTTATTTTTTTCTGTGCAGATACACTCCCCTACAAAATCACCCCAATAATTCTAGAATGATTAATTCTTTCCAAATAGAGCTATACAAGTCATGGTGAAATTGTTTTTATATTGCAATATATAATTGCAGAAAAACAAAATATCACAATGTCAGTTTTTTCTAATATCGCGTGATCCTAAATGGAACGGTATACATCTGTATAATGATCAAGGAAATAAAAAAATAAATATGGTAAATAAAAATAGACTATGACAAAACTCTGTATGTCAGATAGGCAATGATATTTTGTAGCCTACTCTCCATGGTGAATTAAATTAAAGGGACAGTTCGCCCAAAAATAAAAATCCTGTCATCATTTACTCACCCTCAAGTTGTTCCGAATCTCTTTCTTGATGACAGAATGTTTTTTTTATTTTTGGGTGAACTATCGCTTTAAAAGCATAATAATTATTATTAGAAATGAAAAAAAAAAAAAATTAGTACGTATGAGAATGAATACAACGTATGAGAATGACACTGAAGAGAAAATATTGTTGAATAAAGTTGTTATTTTTGTTTTGTTTTTGAGCACAAGAAGTATTCTCGTCGCTTCATAACATTAAGGTTGAACCACTGCAGTCACGTTGACTGTTTTAACGGTGTCTTTAGTACCTTTCTGGACCTTGAAAGTGTTGATTATTTTGCTGTCTATGGACAGGTCATATACCTCTCGGATTTCATCAAAAATATCTTAATTTATGTTCCAAAGATGAACGAAGGTCTTACGGGTTTGTAACGACATGAGGGCGAGTAATTAATGACAGAATTTTCATTTTTGGGTGAAGTAACCCTTTAAAGGGAATGGACTAAATTAGTTAAAAGTGAATTTCTCTCAACCAAATAAGTGTAATTTAGCAAACTTAATCAGACAACTGTAGCTCAGCCAAACACAAGAAGCTGATGGCTTTTATGTGTGTGTTTGTGTTAGACAAGGGCTAGATAAAGCTTGTCTGTCTCTTTAGTTAACATTAGTCCTAATTACCACCACAATACAGCTTTACAAATACACAAACATCTGCTGACAATTAGTGTGAGGTGGTTGTCAAACAGTGATTATCAACCTCATTAAGGGGGAGGCGAATCTCATTATGTGTGTTTAGAGTCCTGACGACATAGATTAGTGTCGGGCAGTTTGAATCAACCCTCGCCCCTCAAACACAGACCACACAGAGGGGTAATGAGTCTTGAATACACAAATCACTTGACCAATACATCCGAGTACATCTCCTGAAAACTTCATTCAATCAAACTCTTAAACAAACATCAATACCCTGCCAATGACATGATAGGCTAATTTCATTATTCTAATGTCTTTTTAAATGCTATTTCAGTTTGTGTAATTGGGTAGTGGACATGTGGACTTTTTTTGATCAACGTCAAGATAGTTTAATATTTATATTAATGTATAAGATATATTTTAGGGCTTGTTATATAACTTGTCACCATTCTTCTAAAAGTTGTCCACAGTCCTGCAGTGTAACATTCAAATTTTTAAGAAATGCAAATTTTCCTTGTAGTCTCTCAATTAATTTAAGCCCATAAAATCTGCATACATAACTATAAAAAACTTTGCAAAACACTTTGGCGTTTAACATCACGCTACAAGACTTGTCAAGTTTACAACTTATTTCATTTTAACTAATCAATTACTTGAGATTTACAAAAACTGTCAAATATCAAATTGTAAAAATGGCTCAAAATAAAGTGCATCAAGCTCCATTTCACCAGTAATCAAAAATTAAGACAAAATGTTAAGAAGGTAGATTCGAAGGTTTGATCAGTGTATGGATGTAGGCAAATAATATTTCAAAACCTACTGTACAGTATTTCTAATCGAATCTGTATTAGACCACGTTTTCACTAGTTCAATTTCTAATCTGCTTAACTGTAATTTAAACATATTTTGTCATCTAACGTTCACCTTATCGACGTTGACTCAACAAACAGAAAATAGATTAATGGATCGTTTGCTTTTTACAAATTAGCAGAAGGGTATACATATCCCACTACATTCATTAACACGTGACCTCTTAAAGAGTTAGGCCTACTTACCTGATGTTACTTGACGTTTCTCAAAATAACCTTTCCAAAGAGTACACAGGTATGGTGATGGTATCGAATGGCAATATAGTACAATGGCTGTTTTGATACTTTAAGTGCTTTTGTGTATTGTAGTATTTTGATGGTTAAGAAGTGTTTACCTTCAGTACAGAGTAGTTCAGACGCCGCCGCACGTGCAGGTGTTCAACCGTAATAAAGACTTTCTTCAACCCTGGTAAACGATAAAAGGCATTTTTTAGGTTTTGTTTCAGCTGACTAAAAAGTAAACATCCACTTCATTAATCACTCTATTCTTTTCTGTGTTCAGAAGCATCCAAATTCAGTTTAAAAGACTGAATAACCGCACCAAGGGATTCAGTGCTTGAGCTGTATGAATGATTTAGACTGAATCACGAACCGATTCGGTAACCGTTTGTTAGAAGCACGTTTTACAGATTCAATGAGATGAACCGACTCAAAAGAGTGACTCATTCGCGAATCGGACACCTGATTATAAACGAAAATATATCGACAAAAAAACAACATATACACGACATAATTGTTGAAGTATCATCATGGGAAAAATGTCTCCGGCAATATACCTCATGAGGCAAGAATTTTTGTAATTTTACAGCAGATTTCTACTGGCTCTCGTGCTGCAGTAAATAAAACTCTAATGTCGCGGCTGACTTACATTGTTTACATTGGTTTTGTGAAAATTCATTTATGTTTAATTAATTTTTAAAATTACACTTATTTAATAAACGATTATTATTTTAAGAATTATCTCGTGTTTTGTTGCTATGAACGATAATAGCTAATACTGATAGGGGGGAAAAAACAATCAATTCAGTGTTTACAAGTTGTTTTTTTTATTTGCAAATGTATGTGTGTGAGTAAAGGAGTGTATATGTGCGTGGTAGGGTTGTTTTGACTGACCTTTTTATGTTTAGTTTTCCTCAAAACAGTATAAAATTAGCCTATCCTGTTCAACTTGAGAACACATGATGTAGTCAGATGTTCCTCTTTGTTGGTAATCTCTTTAGACACCTACACCACATAATTTGTGTTGGCAGTGGTTGAAAGCATGTTCTCAGATTAACGAACTGACTAAAATGAGTTTAATTACATATATTAGGACCATTAGGTGACAAATTAGACACATATATCAGCCTAAATACAGAAAGTGGACACATATTTAAACTAATGTTATTAAAAGCTATATACTAAACCTATAGCACTACAGTAAAACAGACAGTCTCAATGTGTGTGTCTGGGCAGAGTGCCAGTGAAAAGCTATTTGACTTGCAGGCCAAAAACAACCCAATGCTTGTTAAACCTTAAAATGTCTGTTTGTGTTCAATCGATAAAGCCCAAGACATAGAATTTACTTTAAATGTTGGGGTTACCAATATTTGCATTTGACAGATGCTTTCATCCAAAGAGACTAACAGCATCAACATGGCTATATATTTTATCAGTAGCTGTGTTCCTTCTGTTAGCTTGTTCTACCACCCAGTTTCACGTTTTCCCTTTTTATGTAATTATTAGGGAAATGACTCAGCTGCTTGCATGTCCAATTTATATATGACATCAATCAAATGGTGAAAAAAGATCAATCAGTCAATCCAAATGATTTCTCATGAGTCCACATCCAAAGTTATCAATAGCCTTCTTTCAGGTCAAGGTCGATGTTGATGTTCTGCATTTGCTTAAATGCAAACTGTACTAGGTAACCTTTACACACACACACACACACACATGCACACGCACACACACATCAACCGCTATGCTGAATGAAGGATGAGATTCATCCAAACATTAGCTCAGATTTTTTTGATCATCTCTTTCTTAATGCATTATTTGAACTGCCACTTAACACAAAATTGGATAGATAGATAGATAGATAGATAGATAGATAGATAGATAGATTTTATCTGTCTCTTCTCTTGGGAAGAGTTAATAATGAAGATGTTTATTGCTCTAATTAAGCAGACACATTCACAGATTCTTATTCTATGCCATTTAACAGGCTTTAGAAAGAGAGCGAGGGATGGAGAAAAGGCTATTGTGGAGACATAAATGTGTCTGTCTGAAAATGCTGCCTAATTATGTCCTTTGAGACCAGGACAAGAGGAGAGGGGAAGGAGAGAATGAAGAAGGGGAAAAGCAGGATGAGGAAGAGGGCGAGAGAGAATAGAGGGGGAGGAGAGACGAGAGTGCCTGGAGGAGTCTGAGAGCAGAGGTCTTAAGCCACAGATGAATGGAGGAAGACAAACTAAACAGACGTAAGAATGACAGAGAGAGAGAGAGTTGGGGGAGGGCCAGGCAGACAAATAGAAAAAGAAAAGCCGTTGAGAGGAAGGAAAGAACACTAGATACACAAAAGAAAAACAAGTGCAATACTTTCAGTCAGGCTTTCTATTATGATGCGGAGGACTGTATACAAGAGACTTAATGGCAAAGACACACACACACACGCAATGTCTCATTCAGAGATTAACTGAATGCAACATTTATTTATAAGGTATTTACATATTTTTTTTTACATTCATTTAGCATTATGTATATTTAAGTTTTGAACACGTCTCAAGATAAACTCATTTATCATTTTTTTCCACTATACACCTGACATACAATCATTCACATTGCTGTCCTTTGTGTGATGAATACTGTACCTGGAAATTCATCACAGATTGATTCACCTTTATCTGATTTCCTCAGAAAAAATTTACTTTAGTCTTTGGATATGTTCAGAAAAGCATTCTATACCATATTTATATTTCTGCAATATGCTGTGTACATTATGCAGATTTCCTGCAGAATTTCTGGATGACCAACTACATTGACTGAAAAGTGCAGTATACAACCAGAACACATTTTGTGAAATGCTGTGTCCCATGATGCAAAGGCCTCGATTTGACAGTCCATTTCCAATGTGTTAAATGAACCACAATTTCAGCTGTGATTTTTATCACATCTCTTTATTTAATATAATAAAGTCAATCCATGGATGTTAAATTAATAGGGATGTGATAAAAATAAGCTGATATTGTGATTGTTGGTATTATGTGTATTAAAAGGATAGTTCACCCAAATAATCTTTCTTCTGTTGAACACAAAAGAAGATATAATATATAAATATATCAGAGGTTTTTCTTTTGCATACAATGAAAGTCAGTGGGGTCCAATGTTTTTTGGACCCTGATGTTCTTCATAATCTGTGTGTATGTGTGTGTGTACAGGTTTGGACAGTGAGGACATTTTACTATTCCTCACAAGTTAAAAAGGCTTAAATCAGCCGATACATGTTTTTATTTAAATCTAGTGTTTTGCACGTTTCTGTGATGGGTAGGTTTGGGTGTAGGGGTTGGGTTAGGTCATAGAATATATCATTAACATAATACAAAATCGATGGAAGTCCATGAAATGTTCTCACAAAGATGGCAATATCTGAAATCCTTGTCCTTGTGGTGCATTTTTTTGGTCCCCATAAGGAAAACAGCTTATAAATCATACAGATTGTTTTTTTTAAAAATGTAAAAATGCAGAAAGTTTTCTGAGGTGGGTAGGTTTAGGGTAAGGGGACAGAATATACAGTTTGTACAATATAAAAAGTATTATGTCTATGGAAGTATGGAAAGTCCCCATAAAACAAGAAATAAAGTTATAAGTTTGGAATCTCATAAGGGTGACTAAATAATGACAATGTTTTAACATTTTTTGGTGAACTATATTATTAAGACTTTGTTTTTTTGTTTTTTTTTACACACAAAAAATGGATACAAATGCACAAACAATGTAACATATATTTGAATTACTAATAAAAAAAAATATTCATTAAGCAGTGCTCAAGTATTCCATTCCAAACACAGCCTCTCATTTTTTTTTTTTTTTTTGGCATTAAGGGCTACAACTGCATTGTTTCTTGGCTGATTGGGTTTCTCTCCTCAGACTTTCGTGAGTGACCCATGTCATGCTTTTGTAAGTTGAGGATGGACTGGACCCCTGGATTACCAGGTTCAGTAGTCTGAATGCACATTCCCAGTTCTGCAGGTGTAAAATAAGGGTCCCAAATGAGACAAACACTCACACACACACACACAAAATTTTTTTTAAGCATATCCAGAGAAATATCCTTGCTTAAAATAAAATTAACAACAAAGGACAGGGGCTGACAAGCTGCAAAATGACAAATAAAAGTGGTATATGAGTTATGTACATAGTCTACATACCAAGTGGAGATATAGATGTCAGTGTATTGCATTTTCTGTTTGGAAACCCCATAACAGTGTGTCTCAGACTAGACTGCCAGGTGCCGTCTGGGTGGGCTTGTTGCCATGGTGAGGAATCTGGTGAATGCATTTGAGAAAGGTGGAAGGTGGAAAAGGACAGAGAAGATGTAGGAAGACTCTGACAGGAGCAAACATAACAGTGGATCACTGCTGTTCAGTGTGGAATTGAGCCAAAAATTGTGTGTGTGTGAAATTTATGGTTGATTCATGGTCTAAAATAGTTGTGTTGTGTAGGTGCCATTTAGCCCTGCTTTTCTAGTGTTTCTGGGAACAAATTTTGAATAAAAAGTTTGTATATACAAGCAAATATTGAATATAATATCCTTGTAGCTTGTATTTTTCTGAGCAATTCCAACCCAGTCTTACAGGAAAACGCAACTATTTTATGAGGTGGCAATTTCGAATTAATTCGTACGATGTGAATCATACGAAAATATACGAGAAACATACGAGATTGTACAAATTCATACGAATTAGCCACCAATTTGCCAAACATAAAATAGTTATGAATTACCATGAGATTGTGTTGGCAATTTTAAAACTTTGTATTGCAGCACATGTTCTGTCTCACTAGGATGAATCACTTTTGTTGTAGTATTTTTGAATACATGTAAATATTGTCACTCTTTGTTCAGCTAATTAGAGGCTATGTTTACATGACACATATAGTTCTCACTCACATTGTAAATTACATTATGTGCACATCACATGGATGAATGAATAAATTAATGTTCTATATTAGTATTCTACATTAAGTACAAACATGCAGGTTATTCCTTGAAGAGGTTAGTTCACCCAAAAATGAAAAGAAAAAAAAAAGTCATCATTTACTCACCCTCATGTCGTTCCAAACCCGTATGACTTTTGTTCATCTTCGAAACACAAATTAAGATATTTTAATGAAATCTGAGATTTCTGTCCCTCCATTGACAGTCTACGCAACGACCACTTTGACACTTCAAAAAGTTCATAAAAAGTTCATAAAGAGATCATAAAACTATCCATATGAATCAAGTGGTTTAGTCCAAATTTTTGGAAAAGACTTTTATTCACATATAAACATTTATTAGCAAACATAAACAGAAGCTCAAAAATACTTTCTTGAGATGCGAGAATGAACTTCATTGGTTCTTGCGGAAGCTAAAACGTGTTGCGTAACACATGAGAATGAGCCTCATTGGTTCTCACACTTCAGTTTACCACATTTGACATGTGAATAAAATCCTAAATTAAATCTGTTCATCATATAAAGCGATCAAGTCTCTTCATAAAATTTGGATTAAACCGCTCAAATCATATGGATTCGTTTTACAATCTCTTTATGAACTTTTTGAAGCGTCAAAATGGTAGTTGCGTAGACTGTCAGTGGAGGGACTGAAATCACTCAGATTTCATTAAAATATCTTCATTTGTGTTTCGAAGATGAATGAAAGTCTTACGAGTTTGGAACGACATGAGGGTGAGTAAATGATGACAGAATTTTTGGGTAAACTATCCCTTTAAATGCTTCCTCTGTGTGTGAGTGTGTGTGTGTGTGTGTGTGTGTGTGTCTAAGCCAGGTGGAAACTTGAGCTGTTCTGTGTCTCTGATAAAGAGACTCGTCACACAGACACATTTTAGAGGGAGAAGGAGAGAAATTGAATGCAGTGTCGTTTGCAGTGGAATGGAATTGTGGAGGCAGTGTGTATCCAGACTCAAGGTAATATCATTACCTGGAGAAAGAAAGAGAAGAGAAAAAGTTGGTGGCCAGACTTGTGAGCATATCAGTGTTAATCAATACAGGCTCAGCTACGCTACACAGAATAAGACACACACACACACACACACACACACACTATCTCTCTCTGTCTCACACTGCCTGGAGCTACAGACACAAATGGAAATCTTCTGAGTTTAAAGCTCAACATATTTTCACATTTTACAAAATACATCAATATACCCCACTCGTGATTTTTTAAGCTTTTACATGTCTTGAAAAAGGGGTTGCTAACAAGCGGCTTGATAGGACTACAGAGGTTGTCAGGGACATTAAACATCATCACACCAAACAGGTAAATTAATCTACTCACTAGTACGCTTTCACAGCCTTGTTGTGTTTATAATCGCCCTCCTTCAAACTTTTCTGAGTGGAACTTACCATCTTGTAGATTTTAAATAAAGATTAAGCCTAACTTTAGCTTTTTACTGATTGTATTTAAACTTCAAAATTCATGAAAGTTTTGTTCATTTGCGAAAAAATTCTATTGGCTTTTTGTCTAGGGAACTAGAGTGATGCTAACTTCAGTGTTGGCCTACAAATTTATGTCATCCCTGCTGCACTATTATAGCCAAATTTTGTGCCTATGCAAAAAAAAAAGAAAAAAAAGTGTGATTTAGTAAACTAGCCCTTGTCTCTCCTACTTCTATCCATAAATAATTTGTTTTGGACTTGTTTCAAATAATTAGCAGACTTGAATGTACGAGGTGTTTCACTGTATCCGCAGTCTGTCACACGCAGGAAACCAGGGCATCCGAGTATTCATCACCCAGCTTGTCCCGGGCTGTATGTTAATTGTCCCCCCGCTGCGCGCACCCCGCTGAGGCACTAAACAGAACATCAGCGACGCAATTAGGGCGAACAAGAAGTTCGCAGCGCGCGACAGCCCTCTCTCCCCCCGCGCGCGCTGTCAGCAAGAGCGCATTCAACTTCTCGAGCTGGAGTAGTCGCGCGTGTCTGCATGCGTTCGGAGGCCCCAACAAGTTTTTGGACGCTTGAGTCACACTTCAAGTGACATATGCAAGTGACAAGATTTCATTGCAAGTGCTGCTAGAGATTTTTTCAGAACTAACCATTTTTTTCAATGACCATTGACTATTGATATAAATTATTTTTTTAACGGATAGCCTAAATGAAGTCCTCAACGTCAAGTTGTAACATATTTCAACAATTAGCCTACTTGGACTGATATCTTCAACATGATCATAAATATTTAGGGGCAATCTTCTCCATGCTAAATTTAAGTTTTTCCTCACATATAACTCAACATTGGTCAACACAGCCTACATTTTCAGTGAATGAATTGAAACTACCAAATTGTTTTAAACTGATTTTTATTTCCATGTAGCCTACTGATTTTTTTCAACAATCTCTCAACAATCGGGCTATTGTTTTTCCAAAATATTTTGCTTAAAAAGGAAAAATGTGGGGGGGTTGGTATTTTGTTTTCAAATCCAATGACAATGAATAATTGAAAGCGTGACACAAGTGTCCAAATACATTTTGGGGGCATGCATTAAATAGCGACTTAACAGCAGGAATTGGGTAATTGTTATTGTACTGGCACGAAAACTACATTTTATTGTTCAGTAGGCCTCGTTGGTACAGCTCTTGCTTTTCGGTCTCCTTTTAAATCTTATTAATGTAGACTAAACGAGCTCATCTATGCAATAATTACATTTTCCAGAGGACACACATTCTGGACAGACCTAAACATGCCAGGAGACTTGTTTACAACCACAAACTCCTTGTTTGGACATAGGGTGGGATGTAAACATAGGCAAAATAATTTAAGACATACAAACCGTCGGCAACGCAAACATTTACTCAAAACTCTCAGGGGATGCTTGATTAAATTACCATTAGGTCCCGCCCCTCGATTCCTATGATTGGGCGCTGATATAAGTGGGCGTGCCACGGCTGTCCTTTGTATAAATAGACACGCGCTCCACTACTTGACAGTCAAAACAAACTAGACGCTGTAGCCTACTGAATTACACTTGTCAGCTTGTAGACACAGCAGGTTTTTCTTTAGTGTTAAGCTATTTTATATTATTAGAATTAAGTAACCACACTATTGTGCGTATGCAAGCGCATCCTAGAAGACAGGGAGCGGGTGCATGTAAGTGACCGAGGATGGACTCGCCTATGCAGGGGTCCTACTGGCTTCCTCTCGCGCTCTGTGCCCTGCTATTGTGGAGCTCTGTGTGTGCTCGTGAGCCGGTCTGTCAGGAGATTTCGGTGCCATTGTGTAGAGGGATTGGCTATAACTACACCTATATGCCCAACCAATTTAACCACGACACCCAGGATGAAGCCGGACTTGAGGTGCACCAGTTCTGGCCCCTCGTGGAAATCCAGTGTTCCCCCGACCTGCGCTTCTTTCTTTGCAGTCTGTATACGCCCATTTGCCTTGAGGACTATAAGAAGCCTTTGCCGCCGTGCAGGAGTGTGTGCGAACGGGCGAAAGCGGGATGCGCGCCGCTGATGAGGCAATACGGTTTCCCGTGGCCGGACCGAATGAGGTGCGATCTTCTACCCGTGCAGGGGGATTCAAACACTCTGTGTATGGACTACAACAGAACTGACGCTACAGCATCACCGGCTGCTGCAAAACCAACTAGCCGCCAGGGGAAGCCAAACAACCGGAAAAATAAAAGCAGTCATGGATCTTCTTCATGCGAACCGGAGTGTCACTGTCGCGCGCCTATGGTAACCGTGAGCAATGACCGTCATCCCTTGTATAACAGGGTCAAGACGGGGCAGATTCCCAATTGCGCCATGCCGTGCCACAACCCCTATCTTTCTCAGGAGGAAAGGACCTTTGCCACATTTTGGATAGGGATTTGGTCGGTTTTGTGTTTCCTGTCCACGTTCGCTACTGTCGCCACTTTCCTCATCGACATTGAGAGGTTTAAATACCCTGAGCGCCCTATTATTTTCCTGTCCGCCTGCTATATGTTCGTGTCCGTGGGATACATCATCAGACTCATCGCGGGACACGAAAGGGTCGCGTGTAACCAGAATCATGAGGTGGACCACATCCATTATGAAACCACAGGTCCCGCGCTTTGCACGCTTGTGTTTCTGCTAATTTATTTTTTTGGGATGGCGAGCGCCATCTGGTGGGTGATTCTGACGATTACGTGGTTCCTCGCGGCAGGAATGAAGTGGGGAAATGAAGCAATCGCGCGATACTCGCAGTATTTTCACTTGGCCGCTTGGCTCATTCCGAGCGTGAAATCTATCGCCGTGCTCGCGCTGAGTTCGGTGGACGGAGACTCGGTTGCGGGAATCTGCTACGTGGGCAACCAGAACTTGGATAACCTGCGGGGATTCGTGCTCGCGCCACTGGTGATTTATCTTTTTATCGGAACAATATTTTTATTCGCAGGCTTCGTGTCTATGTTTCGGATACGGAGCGTCATTAAACAAGGAGGAACGAAAACGGACAAACTCGAGAGGTTGATGGTTCGTATCGGGGTGTTTACAGTGCTGTACACGGTCGTTGCCATGGTGATTGTGGCTTGTTATGTTTACGAACAGCACAATCGTGAAGCGTGGGAAATAGCGCACGCGTGTAACTGCTCGTCGGAGAAAAAAACCCTGAAACCTGATTACGCCGTGTTTATGCTCAAATACTTTATGTGCCTTGTGGTTGGGATCACGTCAGGCGCGTGGACGTGGTCCGGTAAAACGCTGGACTCTTGGCGAGCCCTGTGCACGCGCTGCTGCTGCAGTTGGGGAAGTAAAGGCACGAGCGGGTCAGTTTACAGTGACGGCAGCACGGGACTGACGTGGAGATCGGGCACAGCAAGTTCGGTTTTGTACCCTCCAAAACAAATGCCACTGTCGCGAGTCTGATGACTAGGGCATAGATGAAGCAGAACTTCTCAAAAAGACTTTGCTAACTGACTGCTGCTTTCCTGACAGATGAGAGATGCATAATACCAGCGTTAGGTGAGACCGGGGCTAGTTGTCACACGGGGAAGTTGCTATAACACTCTATACTGTGAGAAATATTCTTAAGTAAAAAGTGTGACTATTCCCGATCTCTTCAACTACACTAAATTGCCTACCAGTTTTTAAACCTGTTTATCAGGTTATTATGAATGTGCCTTTAAAAGTGTTATACGGGTTTTTATATTTTTCTTATGTATTTATATTAAGATTTTATTGTTAAAACAACGACATAGAATGTTTAACATTTATACAAGATTGTGTATTTATCATTTACTTTGACAGAAAACTATTTTGACAATAAAACACTGTGAAATATTACCAAAGCATCTTTTATTATGTGTATTTCATGCAGAGAGCTCTCTCACACTCACAAACTTGATCTTGTAGGTCATTATGACCAGCACTGTACCAGTGGGCGTTGTGAGGTGTAAGCCTAAGCCCACAGCAAGAAGGACACTCCCATCTATTGGTCATAAGAAATAAAAAATGGTGAATATTTGGCTTAGTTCAAAATAATAGCAAGTATTAAAAAATATTTCTCAGTACAGGTACACGGCATATATAATACTAAAATATGAATTAATAACTAAAAATAAGAAAGATAGCTTTTTTATCACACTTATAAAATGAAGAATTTAAGGTACTTTTGATATTTGATGTTAATAAAATGATTTATGAAAACATGCAAAGGTCATGTGCTGATATAATTTATCTACAGTGCCCTCCACAAATATCGGCACCCTTAGTAAATATGAGCAAAGGCGGCTGTGAAAATAAATCTGCATTGTTTATCCTTTTGATCTTTCATTCAAAAAAATCCACAAAATTCTAACCTTTTGAAGGAAAAGAATTGAAAGTGGGGGGAAACTCACATTATGAAATACATGTTTTTCTCCAATACATGCTGGCCACAATTACTGGCACCCCTAGAAATTCTTATGAGTAAAATATCTCTTAAGTATATTCCCATTCATATTTACATTTTTTAGCACACCAGGGTGACTAGGAGAATGAAATTGTCCAGCCATGACTTCCTGTTCCACAAATATGTGTAAACACAAAGGCCAAATTCCTTTAATCATTCATCTAAAATCTAACACATATTAAGTGTGTATCTGATTGCTTTATTTGTAATAATAATTATAATTAATAATTGAAACTTACACTGTAAGAAGTCCTCTCTGGTTTTGGGTTGAGTGGTGGAAATGATTTTGATGCAACTCACTATAGAAACCGAGAGGAGTTGTGAAATGTGATTCATTTACACAACTTATATTTTACTGCATTCAAGCCTCACTTAAAAATCTTTTTTTAATTCATTATGTTGCATGTGTAAACAAATAATGCCATTCTTCCCCTTTTCCTAGTCATTTTGCAATTATTTTTAAAGCTGCAGTCCACAGTAACATTTTTTGGTTAAAAATGATCCAAAATCAATTTTTGAGCAAGTACATAACCAGCCAGTGTTCAAAACTATCACCTAACCTTAGCCTGATTCACAACGGTAAGCTTGTAATAATGTTTTTTAATTTGAGTGGTAATGGTAGGTTTCCGCAGGAAATAGGAGTTTGCCTTTGCGTCATTACGTCACGTTGCAAGTGGCGGATCATTTATAGCCTTTTCTCACAGCAGCTGGAATAAACTTGTCATTTTAATAGTGGATTTTAATCCAGAAAGGTCCAAATGACAATCATAAGTGACAACTGAAGATTCACCTGTAGTCAAGAGCAAAAGACTTTGGATGCTAATACACACTAAATACACATAGTCACGCAATGCTGATGTTGTTAACATTAACAATTTGAAAACAAAGTATAACAGAAATAATAATTTGCATGGTTTGATGTGATATGAGCTAAGCGATCGTTAGATTTAATCACCATTGGTACCGTGATTTATTGTAATGCTTTTTTTCTCAGTTGGTCAGAACAAAACATGGCAGACATGTTACGTGCTTGTTCAGATGACATTTTCCAGTCAAAATTCTTATTTTGGTCATACTTCCAAGACATAGAATCTGTGATTCCAAAGTACAGTATCCACACCAGTGCGGTGACTCCTCAAAACATTCAATTCATCCGCGCTGAATAGCTGTGCCGATGCACAACCCATGTAAAGATGATAATTCCGCAAATAACTGCAATTGCAGGTTTCAAACAGAGATGGCGACAAAGTGGCAAAACTTACAGACTACAGCTTTAACTAACTGTTGTTACTCAGTCTTAGCAGAGTAAACACAGGCTTATTTCATCACATTAACTATGGACATGTTCCACTTTTGTTTGACAACCAATAAGCATTAATCAATTAAATTACACATTTTCTGTAATTAACTGTGATTAATCGCACCTAACATTAAAAACTTTAATATATTTTTATTAGTGCTGTGAATCGATTAAAAAAAAAAATTCACTAATTAAATCACACATTTTTTCTGTAATCAGGAATTTTTCTATTGGTCCAGTCAGGCCGGTTCAGATGTTTACTTGCCTTGCCAAATTACACAAAGTTTTCATTGTTTTTGACCAATGTAACCTAGTAAACAGTGCTTTAAGAGTTTTTTAGGTAGGTCTAACAGGTAGGAAATATACAGAAATTGAATAAAGTTATCAAACACTTCACAGTCTACAATGCATAAATTATAAATTAAATCTAGATTAATACTTATTAAAGCTACAAAAGTTATTCAGTAACTTCGCCAGTACACCGCACTGAGTTCTTTTTTGTCTTGTGGCACTTGAATGGTTTAAATGCATTTGCATTAATAAGAGTGTGACCATATAATGTAAGGCTAGCCAAAGGATGATGGGGGAAAAAAACAGATCCTGCGATAATTGCATTATAAATTTTTAAGACATTAAAGGTGCTCTATGTAAGTTTTTGACTGTACTAAATCATAAAAATACTATAATATGTTTGCAGATATTTATTAAACATGCTGAGTTCACATACTCGTTTCTCTGAAAACCAGTGCTACAGCCAGTTATTTTACTTTTGAAATTTGCGTTCCGTATTGGAATTTCTGTCTTTGTTTTTGGTCTGTGCAAGACCGCACGTTGCCAATTTACCCAATAGTATTTTGCCACCCCGGGTTGCCAGTTGGCGGAAAACACATGCAGCGAATTGCAGCCATGGAAGCCAGCGAACAAACTGGGTCAGAGATCACAGATTCTACTCGACCTAAAAAGCCTCAGCATCCATCTAAAAATCTCTATGAACGGGAGCATATTAAAACCAGATATCAGCTCATCATAAATCAATAAATCAACTAATTATCTTACAGTGTGTAAGTCTCCTCGCCTTCCAAAGTCAATTGAGCTCGCTCCTGTTGCATGTCTTCAAACTGGCAACCCGCGAAAGCATGGAGTCTGAGGAGGAGGGGGAGGGGCAAACAATATTTTGAATTTGGACTGCAGTACCCATTTCAACCACTAGCTGTCATTCTTACATAAAGCACCTTTAAACAACAACAACAACAACAACAAAAACGTGTTAATTTTGACAGCCCTAATCTAAATACAATTTTCTCAATTTTGAACAGTAATTAAAAATAAGCTTATTTTTGTGAAATATTTTGCTTAAAAGTGTGTTTGTGCTTTTTCTTTAAAATAAATGCCACTTAATTTGATATTTTATTATCCAATGCATTGACACATTTTTAAGTGTCTGAGCAAAAATAATCTCCAGTACTTTACCTTTATCATATATATATTCTATCTCCTCGTCACAAAAATCCTCCAGATTCCCTCTTAGCCGTGCGACAGATATCTCCACATCATCAAAAGAGAGAGAAGTAATACCGATGCTGTCTGTAGATCCAGGAGGAAGGGAGAGAGATTGGACACTCTACATATAGACATATAAAATAAAGATGCATCAATAAAGACAAAGAAATTCTTTAAAGCTTGCCGATGTTTCGGTGGCTCAAATCAAATTTAGATTACCTGCAGGTAATGGATGTGATTGTCTGTGTGTGAAAGCTGCTCCAGCTCAGCATCTTTCCTCCTCAGATCATCAATCTCCTGCTCCAATTGTTTCAAGTATTACGTACAAAGAAAGTGTAGATCTCTCGCAGTTCAAAACACTTATGCTACGCCCTATGCCTTCCTAAAAAAGCAGCACTGACACTATTTTTTATTATGAAATAAAATCAATAACTTCACTGTAACACACTGTACTGTCATCAAATTCAGTTCACACATCACTGCTCTTTTACAGGTTATACTACAGCACTTAGTTTGGAAAAAAAGTCTTTTTGCATAATTTTTATGATTTTTTTTATTATGAAAACATGTAATAACTTCACTGTAACACAATGCAATGCCACCAAATTCAGTTCACACATCAGTGCTCTTATAATTATTGTACTACAACATTTAGTTTGATAAAAAAATGTGCTTTTGCATAATTTTCAATATTTTTTTATGAGCACGTTAGGAAGAGCTTGAAAGTTGCTTAGACAAGAATCATGCAAAAACTAGTCGTTACTAGTATGTTAGCTGGTTACCAACATCATTTGAGTAAATAATACTTATTTTTAATGCTATGTACTATTACTTGCTACAGTTAACTAAAAAGTAACTTGATTCAAACTAGTTAAATCAATGTTTTGTTGGGGATGAACAGTTTAGGACCCTTAGATATGTCGAATGAAAGACCAGGAGTCAGAAGTGCAATCAATTGAAGAAATTTTACTTAAGTATAGTTTGCAGAATCCACCCCTTCAGTTTAAATTTAGTTGAGTTGATTCATTTCAGTTATGTTCATCCCACTTTAAGTATCTGAGTCGAGATAACATGATTTTATTGTGGAACCACTGTCCATAATTGAATTAATTTAAAGTATCATTTTTTGAGTGTAAGATCTATTACAGTTAACCAAAATAAAAAAATAAAATCCTTAATATTATGCAAAAGCATAAGTTGGCACTAAGTGCTGTAGTACAACCAGCAGAAGAGCAGTGATGTGTGAACTGAATTTGGTGACAGTACAGTGTGTAACAGTGAAGTTATTGAATATTTTTTTGTAATAAAAAAAATCATAAAAAATTATGCAAAAAGACATTTTTTTCCAAACTAAGTGTTGTAGTATAACCATCAACAGAGCAGTGATGTCTGAACTGAATTTGATAACATTACACTGTATAACATTGAAGTTATTGACTATTTTTGTAATAACGTTTTTCGGGTTTTGCGCTTTGCAGACGGTCCCTTCGGACTTGTCTATCAGCCTCCTGCGCATTGAGATCTGATAGAGATCAACGTAGCTATTCTCCAGTGCTGAGGAAGGCTCGTTTTTAAGGAAAATTAGGTTGTAGCTCGTTGTCTACGTTACTACGATTGAAAAAAGATGTTTAGCTCACGAGTTATTATCCGGGAAATTCGAATCTGTGAATATGTTGCCAACAACGGTCAGAGAATAGATAGACTGCTAGTGAGTGACAGGTAGACAGACAGTCAAATAGATAATACGTCGTAAATATATAAACGACTGTTTACCTGAGTTTCCTGGTTCTGCGTTTGAGGAACTGTCTGAAACTTATTTTATGAAAATGCAAAGTCAATATTGGCCGGTAGAGGGCGCTCACACACTGCCTACATCAAACTCCATATCATATCCATATTAAAGTATGACACGTTTTATTAATTTACAAACCACAATCATATATAAAGTGTCTGAACTGTAAATGTGAGGTCTAAACTCACAGCAAGACCCACAATAAATAATTCAAAACCGTTCAAAATAATAGATTTAATTGTGTTCACATTACAATATTTCACAGTGCAGGTACTGTGATGATATTTCTAGAAAAAAAACCATATTAAATCCAGACCGTTATCTTAAAAAACAAAAAAAACAAAAAAAAAACAAACAAGTTTTTTTATATTCGGTTTTGTGAAAGTGCAATGTAGAAAAGCATTTATCAGTCTAAAAAGTTCATGAGAATGATTTAAAATCTTTCATAAAGCTAATGTGAAATGGAGAAATTAATGATTGTAATACTAAAATCATTAATAACTTAATCTGACTCTAAATGTCATATCACTGTGATGATTTGTAGAAGCTCTATATCATCTATACTTCTAGATGACACAGTTTCACTGATGTGTCCTGATTTAAGCCAAACCCCAGATAGAGCGGCTGAGTGAATGTGGTCTGGACTCTGTGGATGAGGGTCATTGTGTCAGAGACGCTGTAGAAGGACAGAATTCCTTCACTGTGATCCACATACACTCCTATTCTAGAGGAGCTGGAGACCACAGGGAGTTCAGATTTTTTCTTATTGTGACTAAATATGTATACAGAGGGAAAGAGAAACAATCTCCAGGACTGATCATTACCTCCAAACTTACACTCATCCCCCCTGCCCTTCCTGCTTATGCTCTTATATGACACTGATATTCCCACACCACGAGTCCCGCTCCACTCCACCTCCCAGTAACAGCGTCCACACACACTCTCTCTACACAACACCTGAGGCCAAACATCAAATCTGTCCGGGTGATCAGGATACTGCTGGATTGTGGCAGTGCAAGTAGCCACTCTGTTCCCCTCAGACAGACGGAGGTTTTTATGCACTGACTCTGAATCCAGAGTAAACTGATGGGAATCTGAAACACACAATCTGCATTTTAAAAATACTGTAATACTGTACAGTAATATTGTAATACTGTCAAAGCATTAATTGAGATATAAAGGTAGCAACAAGATCACTGATCTATTCCACAAGCTTTCAGGTGAAATGATTTTATTAAGTTTATTTAAAAGCCTATTAAAAATGCAAATTTATTGCCCTTTATTTAACCAGATAAAACTTTCTGAGATTAAAAATCTCTTTTGCAGAAGTGATCTGGCCAAGATGAGCATCACAACATTGTCAAAAAAGAAAAAGAAAGAAGAGATCACCATGACATAAAGACACATGATCAAAACAATTAAAAACATTTACAAATTGTTTCTTCCTTTAACAGCTCACTAAGCAAATTTTACTTTCCTGGCTACTAGTTATACAGAATTGCAAAATAATGACTGCTTTCATGACAACTTTCAAACACTAGTTTGTAGAGTAGCTAATCCAAACCTCAAACTCAAACTGCTATGTCAGACCACTGCAATAGTGTTTGGTGCTGATAGTGACACAGAAATGAAACCCTTCACATTTAAGTATGTATATTTGCCTGTGTTTGCTTTATTTGTATTAATATTTATAACACTTACAGTGTAAGAAGTCCTCCCTTGTTCTGGGTCCAGTGACTAAGCAGATTTGAATGTATTGCGCTACAGAAACAAACAGATATTTAAAGTGTGATTTGTGCTGATAAAAGTATCTATAATATTTATTTATTTCAAAAACAATAATATATTAATTATTAATAATAATTATTTTTCTATTCACATCCACACAATATTTATTCATTCATTTTGTTGTACTCTGTTTTATGAGTCTGTACTTTACCTTTACCAGATAACTTTTCCATCTCCTCTTTGCAGAAATTCTTAAATTTACTTCTTAACTCAGAGACAGAGCTTCTCACATCATCATAAGACAAGCCAGAATGGACAGTGCCGTCTGTAGATGCAGGAGGGACAGAAACAGACTGGAAACTCTATATATACAAAAAGACAACAGACATATGGTAAATATGAATCACACAGTGTATGACTGATACATTACAGTGAGATCATCACTGTGGGGGTTCGTGGGGGAATTGGAGGGGGGGTGTGTGAGTTGACAAAAAGCTAATAATGAATTAAATCATACAAATGTAAAAAATAAATAAATAAAATGAAAATAAAGCATTTACTTAAAGATTAAATATTCCATTTGCTTACCTGCAAGAATGACCATCAACCGACACAGAGAACCATGAACGTGATTATGCTGTTAAATTATTGGAATATTAACTTAAAACCTCAGGGGGTACTTCAAGTCAATATTTTAGGTTACGGGGTTCAGCTGACAGAAAAGTTTGGGAATACCAGATCTAATACAATCTTGTAAACATTCACACTGAGCAGAACAACTGGCAGTTGTTCTCAGATTCATTAAAGGGTTAGTTCACTCAAAAATGAAAATTCTGTCATTAATTACTCAAACTCATGTTGTTCCACACCAGTAAGACCTTCGTTCATTTTCGGGACACAAATTAAGATATTTTTGATGAAATCCAAGAGGTATATGAATATAATATGAGCAATATAATCAACATTTTCAAGGTCCAGAAAGGTACAAAATACATCGTTAAAAAAGTCGACGTGACTGCAGTGGTTCAACCTTAATGTTATGAAGTGATGAGAATACTTTTTGTGCGCAAAAACAAAACAAAAATAACGACTTTATTCAACAATCTCTTCCCTGTCATTCTCATAAGTTGTTTACGTCCAGTGCTTCCAGGTTCTACGTCTGAACGCCGACTCATTATTGGCCTGCGTCAGCATCAAATGCATGCCTCGTGCTGCTCATGTGATCAGCTTTGGCCAATACTGAGGCGGCATTCGGACGTAAACATGAAAGCCTTCACTGTGCTTACTGCAGCAATTGCATAAGGATAATGACAGGGAAGAGAAGACATTGTTGAATAAAGGTTGAACCACTGCAGTCACGTCGACTGTTTTAACCAGGGGTGTCCAAAGTTGGTCCTGGAGGGCCACTGTCCTGCAGAGTTTAGCTCCAACTTGCCTCAACACACCTGCCTGGAAGTTTCTAGTATGCCTAGTAAGACCTTGATTAGCTGGTTCAGGTGTGTTTAATTGGGGTTGGAGCTAAACTTTGCAGGACAATGGCCCTCCAAGAGCTGGATTGGACACCCCTGGTTTTAATGATGTCTTTAGTACCTTTCTGGACCTTGAAAGTGTTGATTATATTGCTGTCTATGGACGAGTCATATACCGCTCGGATTTCATCAAAAATATCTTAATTTGTGTTCCGAAGATAAACGAAGGTCTTGGAACGACATGAGAGTGAGTAATTAATGGCAGAATTTTCATTTTTGGGTGAAGTAAAGTAACCCTTACCTCGGGACACACCAAGCCGACGGTCAGCCGTCGGGCAACGTTGGCTCTAGTAGGATGCCGTCAGGTTTTTTGGGGGCCGATTCAACATGTAGAATCGGCGTCGGGACGTCGGGCGAGAGAGAGAGTTCAGTTTAGTAAACGAGTCGAAGGGCGAAAATAATAGCAAAACAGTGAGCGAACAAGTCAAGGCAGTACAGACAGAAGGCTGTTATAATATCACGTCATGTAGCCTACCTGAGTGTTACTTGGCGAATGTTTAATATTGACATGAGCCGAGTGGAATATAGAAAGTGATCAGCATGAATGATATTCAAAACAGTAAGCATGTGCTGCTTTGTTTACGGTTTGTGTATCTGGAGCCTGCAGTGCCGGTCTCCCTTTCTGAATTACGCAGAATGCGCGTGCTGGCTGACAGTCGGCTGTAGTTCTCTCGCAGTCGGCTTTTAGCAGTGCTATTTCTTTAGCGTCGGTTTGGTGTGTCCCTACCCTTAAACAGTAAACTGTAATGGCGTCTCAAATCAAATGTCAATTAAAGAGTCTGCAGTATAATCCGTAATATTAGAATCATTCTAAACCTGTAGGAAATGTATGTGATTGTCTGTGTGTGAAAGCTGCTCCAGCTCAGTGTCTCTCCTCCTCAGATCATCAATCTCCTGCTTCAGTCGCTCCAGTCGTTCTTCAACTCGAATCACTGCAGCCTTTTCCTGATCTCTGATCATCTGTATCACCTCAGATCGGCTTCTCTCAATGGAGCGGATCAGTTCAGTAAAGATCCTCTCACTGTCCTCCACTGCCGCCTGTGCAGAACGCTGTTAGGACACAGACAGAGAACCACTAAAATCAATCCATTCAATCTGACAGTTATTTTCTTCCTCTTTTCAAAACTCACCTTGTGAGTCTGCACAGATTCTCTCAGCTCCTGGATCTTTGTTTGCCTCTCTTGAATTCTCTTCTGTAATATTATTACTGTCTCTCCAACCCGTTTCTGAGAGGATGAACAAATAATTTTAAACATTAGAAGACTTCAGTTTTCTCTCAATAGATTTCACATACTACATCTAGATATTTTTTATACTGGAATTTATCTATTACATTAAATATTTTCATGAAACATTTACTTTTGTTCACCTTTCCATTGCCCTAACCCTAACTCACAATAAGAAAGAAAAATAAACACAAGACAAATGACCCAGAGCCAGAACTAAAGTGCTAATAAAATACTATACTAGGCAATTAACAGAGATGAAAACTCGAGTCTGCAACTTGGACTCCAGTTGCACTCACACTTAAGTCACAAAAAATGACATGCGACTTTCTGGCAACTTGACTTGGACTCGTGAACAACTGACTCTAGTCTTGGACTTGAAGACAGAGACTCGTGAAAAACAAACGTAACTTTGGTATGGCTGGCTGCAATATTCCCGATTAAAGGGTTAGTTCACCCAAAAATTAAAATTCTGTCATTTATTACTCACCCTCATGTTGTTCCACATCCGTAAGACCTTTGTTCATCTTCGGAACACAAATTAGGATATTTTTGATAAAATCCGATAGCTCAGTGAGGCCTGCATTGACAACAAGATAATTAACACTTTCAGATGCGCAGAAAGCTACTAAAGACGTATTTGAAACAATTAATGTGACCACAGTGGTTCAACCTTAATGTTATGAAGCGACGAAAATACTTTTTGTGCGCCAAAAAAACAAAATAACAACTTTATTCAACAACATCTAGTGATGGGCGATTTCAAAACACTTGTTTCATGAAGCTCTGAAGCTTTACGAATCTTTTGTTTTGAATCAGTGGTTCGGAGTGTATCAAACTTCCACAGTCACATGATTTCAGTAAACAAGGCATTGTGTCACAAGTGTTTCAAAATTTCAACGGTTCACCACTGGGGGGCGTGACATTGATAGTTTGATACATGCTCTGAACCACTGATTCGAAACAGAAGATTCGTAAAGCTTAGAAGCTTCATGAAGCAGTGTTTTGAAATCGCCCATCACTAGATACTGTTGAATAAAGTCGTTATTTTCTGGCGCACAAAAAGTATTCTCGTCGCTTCATAACATTTAGGTTGAACCACTGTAGTCACATGAACTGTTTTAAATATGTCTTTAGTACCTTTCTGGGCATCTGAAAGTGTAAATTGTCTTGCTGGCAATGCAGGCCTCACTGAGCCATCGGATTTTATCAAAAATATCTTAATTTGTGTTCCGAAGATGAACGAAGGTCTTACGGGTGTGGAACGACATGAGGGTGAGTAATTAATGACTGAATTTTAATTTTTGGGTGAACTAACCCTTTAAGTTCTCTCGTCTTGACAACATGAAACGCCACATTTTACTATTCATTCATCCCCTATCAATATGTGCTGCAGCAACAAAACTCACAACAATTCATCTCTAAGCACACCAATGTTAATCACCCATTGGAAAAATGCTGTTATGAACAACAAGCAATAACAATATAGCCAAGTCTTAACTTGTGATCACATTCATGTCATTTCATTTGAAAAGCAATCAATTAATCAAAAGCATTTTAATTTCATACCTGTTTCTCTGTCCTCTCTGCTTCAGCTGAAACAGTATTGTGATTTTTGTGTTCATCCATCGTACACATCAAACAAATACATCGCTGGTCAGTACGACAAAAAACCTCCAGTAGTCTGTTATGTTGAGGGCAGATCATCTCCTGCAGTCGTCCAGTGGCATCAGTCACTTTATGTCGTTTCTTTAAAGGAGATTCTTCATGACACTTAAAGTGATTTTGACAGTAAGAGTTCAGACACACCAGACAGGACTTTACAGCTTTGCGTTTCCTTCCAGTACAAAAGTCACACCCCACATCTCCAGGTCCAGCGTAACTGAGAGCAGGACGAGCTGTTTTGACCTTTTTCTTCTTCAGATTCTCCACCATTTCAGCCAGCATCACATTCCTGTTTAAAGCAGGTCTTGGAGTGAAGGTCTGTCTGCACTGAGGGCAGCTGTAAACTCTCGTCTGATCATCTTTATTCCAGTAGTCTGTAATGCAGCTCATACAGTAACTGTGTCCACAGGGGATGGTCACTGGATCCTTCAGTAGATCCAGACAGATTGAACAGCTGAACTGATCTTCGGCTACTGAAATACGGGATTCTGCCATTTCACTGCACGAACACACAGATACAGCTAGAACTGCTGAACAACACATTAGTTTCGATTTCTCTTAACTGAGAAGTGTTTCCCGTTTCGAGACGTGTGCAAAACAGGTGTGTTTGTATGGTGTGACTCACCTTTTGATCATAAAGAACATACATGGGAGTCTGACTGCTTCTCTGAGATCATTCACTTGCGTTGCGCATAGCATAGTATATAATAGGCTATAAAGCAACCTACTGAATACACGAGATTCAGCAGATCCACAAACAGGTGGGTCCTGAGCACCTTAAATATTCACTTCCAATTTTCCACAGCATGTATACAAAATTATATATAGCCTACACTAAGACCTTAAGTTTTTATCTATCTGATACTGAAGCGTTCCCTGGTTCTGCGTTTGAGAAATTGAAAGTAGCTCACCAGTGAAGTAGGTTAGTTTGTGAAAATACACAGCTAAAATGCAACAGTAGCCTAGCCTAGGTGGCGCTCAAACGCAGACGTGTTTTTCAATGCCTGCCCTAGTACTAGTTGGGCCAGTGTTTACATATAGGTAAGAAATGTCAATATTTTAGTAATAGAATATAAAATCATACATTAAAAGAGCAAAATTATTTAATTGTGATCCATGGTAAAATATGTTAGACAAAACATTATTTTGTGGCTAACCTCATGATATCTTAAAAAAAAAAAAAAAAAAAATACAATGGGGTCATCAAATGTGTTGATATTTTTATTAGATAGGCCTAAGTTAACTGTTTATTCTTATTTTTGTTATTAGTTGTGTACATCAGGCTTATTACGTTTAAGCTTTATTGCATTATTATACAACATTTTGGTGCTAGTTTCTGATTGCCAAATTCAGCAACTCAGTTGATGACATTTATAAAATAACTTTATAATGAAAAACAATTAACAATGTCAAAGTATCAAAGTAATTTCGCAATAGTATTTTATCTTGTCAAAAAATATTAACAAAATTTTTATTTTATTTAACAAATTCATAAGACATCTGAGTTAATTTCAGATATTTAAAAATTAAGAGTTCAGTGATTTGAAGTACATAGTTGTGAATACTAGCAGCAAAGCAGTCCATTTATAATTCATCAATAATAACTCATACAGTTACAGTGTCCACAAGAGATGTTCACTGGATCCTTCAATAGATCCATAGAGCTTTATAGAGCAGTTTATATTGATTGATTGATTGATTGATATCAGACACAGATTTACCTGCACAGTTTGTGGTAAATCAGTGTCCGGATTCAAATGTACGTGAGATTGTTACCTGGATTGATGGGAGAGAGGACACTGCTAACAACATATACCCCTCCCTTTTATCATGATGCTTAAACCTGTAATATGACATAGAATCTTTTAAGACGACAGTTTCAGTGTTGATCCTAAATTGATCCCAAACCCCGGATAGAGCGGCTTAGCAAATGTGGTCTGGACTCTGTGGATGAGGGTCATTGTGTCAGAGACGCTGTAGAAGGACAGAATTCCTGCACTGTGATCCACATACACTCCTATTCTAGAGGAGCTGGAGACCACAGGGAGTTCAATTTCTTCCTTATTGTGTCTGAATGCACACCTGGAGTCAGAGCAGGACAATCTCCAGGACTGATCATTAAATCCAAAGACACAATCATCACCATCTCCCTTCCTGCTGATGCTCTTATATGACACTGATATTCCCACCCCAGCCTTCCCACTCCACTCGACCTCCCAGTAACAGCATCCACACACACTCTCTCTACACAACACCTGAGAAAAATCATGAAATCTGTCCGGATGATCAGGGTACTGCTGGTCAGCCCCAATAAAAGTAGCCACTCTGTTGCCTTCAGACAAACAGAGGTATTTATGTGAAGTGTTTGAATCCAAGGTGAGTTGGTGGGAATCTGATGGTGCAAAAAAAACAAAAACAAAGTTGCACAGGTACCATGGTGATGTGTGGCCTTTAAATATTGTAAAGCACAAAATTAGATGCAGATGATAACAAATAAAAAAACATGTTAGAATTCAGGCTAACAACTGATTTATACCCTGTTGAAAAAAACAGCATATGCTGATTAGGTATGTTTTGAAGCATGGCAGCTGGTTTGAGCTGGTTTAATCTGGTCCTTAGTTGGTCATGAGCAGGTTTAAGCTGATCCTGAGCTGGAGCTAGTTGCTTAGAACCAGCTTAGGGCCAGCACTTGACCAGTTTAAACCAGCTCATGACCAGCTAAGGACCAGTTTAAACCAGCTCAAACCAGCTGCCATGCGTCAAAACATACCTAACCAGCATATGCTGTTTTTTTAACAGGGTACTTCTTGAGAATTTGTAAATATCTCAACAATTTGTGTTTGCTTTTTGTTAGTAACACTTACATTGCAAGAACTCATCTCTGGACCTTGGTTCAGGGGTGATAACAATCTCAATGTATGTTACTAAAGGAACCAAAAGACATAATTCACACGTAAACATAATATTAAATCAGTTCCATTAACAATGTTCTCTCAGTTTATTTTTGTAGTTATTATATGATACATCACTCCTTAAAGTGAACAAATCCCTAGTACTTTACCTCTACCAGATATCATTTTTATGTCCTCATTGCAGAGGTCCTCAAGTTTCTCTCTTAGCAGAGACACAGATTTTCCTATATCATCATAAGAGACAAGAGAACTGACTTTGATGTTGCCTGTGGATGCAGGAAAAACAGAGAGAGACTGGAAACTCTGGAAAAGGGACAAAAACAGAACAGAATTGAATAAGAAAAGCTTTACCAGTGTTCAATAACTTCTTAAAAATTGTTTAGATGAGAGGTCTGTTTCTGTTCAGAGAGATCATTACATGCATACACAACACACAACTTCCCTAATTCATGACACCATTCCTGTCAGAATAACAACTGCTAATTATACTTCAGTTTAGGGTCAATTAAAGGTTATGTTTTAGTTGGTTTAACCCTAATGACCTCCCTGTAATAATATCATCCTAAAGTTCATGTTTTCCATATCTCAGTTACCTGTAGGAAATGGATGTGGTTGTCTGTGTGTGAAAGCTGCTTCAGCTCAGTGTCTTTCCTCTTCAGATCATCAATCTCCTGCTCCAGTCGCTTCAAGAGTCCTTCAGCTCGACTCACTGTGGCCTTTTCTCGATCTCTGATCATCTGTGTCACCTCAGATCGGCTTCTCACAATGGAGCGGATCAGTTCAGTAAAGATCCTCTCACTGTCCTCCACTGCCACCTGTGCAGAGCACTGTAAGGACACTCAGACTGTTCACTCATGGTCTTCAGTGGGACTGGAAAGTGTCCCAACACTGGGCGACACAATGATGTAATGACCTAAGTCCTGACAAAACTGGAAACATTTCTCATTAAAACTTAAGACTCACCCTATGTGTCCTCACAGCCTCTTTCACCTCCTGTAGCTCCTTCTCTCTTTCCTGGATTCTCTGCTGGAACTTTGTTTGAATGTCACCCAAAAGTTTCTGTAACAGTTAACAGTAAACATCAGCAATCCTCCTTAAAGGGATAGTTCACCCAAAATGAAAATAATTTACTTAGCCTCATGTTGTTTCAAATCTGTATGACTTTATTTCACAAAATGTTTTTAAAAATATTCTAAACATTCTTTTATGTATTATAAAAGTGAAAGGGACTAAATCCATGCTGATTTTTTTTTTTTTTTTGCATCTTCTGATGTCACACAATAACTTTGTGTGATTTTAAGTCATGATTCACTGATAATCTTCCTTTTCTCCAACACTCTGAAATCAACTAAATTGGTACAGGATATAAAATACTATTTTGACAGCATTTGATGGCAAAAGGCAATGAAATTTTCATAAATGACATTTTCATTTCTGTGTAAACTAATCTTTTTACAGAGATTTTCAGATAATATTTAATCTGTACATTGAAGTTTGTGCTGCTTTTTCTGACAAACTGTTTTCTCTTCATATATGACGTGCCTTTTTCGGCCGAGTTTACACTGCACGATTTTAGCCCCGATTTTCACTCGCTGATAGGTTTTGCGAAATTGCCGACAAATGCCCGAAATCAGTGCTCGTTCACGCGAGTGACAATCAGGCAGTGTGAATTACCAAAGACGCGATCTGAGAGAATCGCCGACGCCTGCTGTGTGAAATGTGTTCTTCTGACTAAAAATGACATCGGCGATGACCTACAGCCAATGAGAGAGCAAGATACAGGGCAGTGGGAAGTTCAGGGAGATGTTATAGACCCGTGTCTCCCCTAGCCTCAGCCGCCCACGGACCATTGGCTGAGTGTCTGATGCATATGGCACACTTAACTGGAAACACTTCAGGATTTTCGAAGTTGTCATCTGGTTGGTTGAATTCTACAGGATGTCTGGGAGACGTATGTCTCAGGCCGTTTACACTAGTGCGTTTTCGTTTTAAAACGCATACGTTTTGCTATGGTTACTTACGCCTGTCGTTTACACCACGCCGGTGTTTTCGAACCTCGAAAACACTGCAGTTTGAAAACGCCGGGGTTGCATTTCAGTGTAAACTGACCAAAACAGAGACTTTTAAAAACGATGGCGTGGCTGCCCACTTTCGCTCTGCCTATCCTTGATGACCGTGTAAACAATAACATGGAGACTGAACTGCAATCTTTGTTGTCATTTTTAGCAGCCATTGTGCAGTTAAACTCAGTATTTTTTAATACTGCAACTGTTTACACTTGTACACACATGCCCAGTGTGCACGAACAGTCATGTGACATGCGTTTTGGCTGTGTAGTGTAGACGGAGATCGTTTCTGAAACGCTGTGGAAACGCCAGTGTAGACGAGGATCGTTTTCATTTTAAAACGCTGTTTTAAAACAAAAATGCACTAGTGTAAACGGGGCCTCATGGTCCGCCTGGAAACAAATGCCGTGATGCCAAACCCCCTCATGGAAGAATTCGATGCCGTCGTGTTTACAACTGTGACAATGAGCGCTGATCAGGATCAACTAAATGCTGGATTTTCAAAAGTAAAACTGCTGTAAACTTGCACAACGCTCTTCACAAATGTGCACAACGCTCAATCCATTGAAAAATCAGTTTCATGAGGTGCCTTCGTGCACAAACACTGCTTGCAAAGTCATTGCCTGATAGGGCAGCAAGTTTTCGGATGCAGCCAAAGTCTCTCTAAACATTTCCTCTTCCATAATCTTTTTCATCTTTTCGCTGCAAATTTGCGCACAGACAAATTGGATCGCAAGCTTCTTGTGGGCTAACGTTTTTAATAACAATTCCATTCTCACGCGTGACCTTATGCTATTTTCTTATCACGGTTTGGTTGTAAAACGTAGTTTGCGGACCAGACAGAGTTGTCTGTGATTCTTCTTGTGAAGTCATGCAATGTGAAACCCCGTGTCGCTGATCCATCGTGCAATGTGCACACAGCAGCTACCGAATCCTACCCCAGATAGTCGTGCAGTGTGAAATGAACAGTGATCTGACAAGTGTGAACTCGGGATTACTGTATTGCATCATGAACATACGTTTATACTAGAGATGCACCGATATTAAATTTCTCCACCGATACTGATAGTCGATTATTCAGAGTGATATCTGCTGACGCTGAAAACGATACCGATAGTTTGGGTGTTCTGCCTTTTATACCATCTTTCAAATTAATGATAATTTCATTATAATTAACAATTAATCATTATATTTTTAATTATTATATTTCGAAAGAAATGCAAATAAAAACTTTATTCTCTCCATTTCATCAACTTGTTTCAGAGTAACTGGTATCAGTTATAAACAAACACATTACTCAAATTAATATTAACATTAACTAAATTCTGAAGATTAAATTAATATTTCTTAACTTTCTGAATGTTATTAATTCATATAATTACTATTAATATTGAACATCAGACTGGTTTCTTAGCATTTTCTTTACACAAAGCACAAATTCACTGCATTTTCCTGGCCTCTTTTGATTGACAGGATATATCGGCTCTGACTATCGGCTCTTTTAAAACTATCGGCCGATAGTGTGAAAATTTGCTTTTATTGGCCGATATATCGGTGCATCTCTAGTTTATACACCACATATATGTGCTTCTCGTACCTGTTTCTCAGCCATCTCTGCTTTAGTTGAAATAGTCTGATGATTGTAGTGTTCATCCATCACACACATCAAACAAATACATCGCTGGTCAGTACGACAGTAAACCTCCAGTAGTCTGTCATGTTGAGAGCAGATCATCTCCTGCAGTTGTCCAGTGGCATTAATCAAATTATGTCTCTTATCTTTAAAGAGACTGTCATGTTGTTCGAGGTGACTTTGACAGTAAGAGTTCAGACACATCAGACAGGACTTTACAGCTTTGCGTTTCCTTACAGACGTCACACTCCACATCTCCAGGTCCAGCGTAACTTAGAGCAGGACAAGCAGTCTTCAGTTTCTCTACCATTTCAGCAAACACCACATTTTTGTTTAAAGCAGGTCTTGGAGTGAAGGTCTGTCTGCACTGAGGGCAGCTGTAAACTCTCGTCTGATCATCTTGATTCCAGCAGTCTGTAATACAGCTCATACAGTAAGTGTGTCCACAGGGGATGGTCACTGGATCCTTCAGTAGATCCAGACATATCGGACAGCTGAAATTATCCTGAGCCACTGAAATACAGGCTTCTGCCATTTTCTGTGCCACACAGAGAGATAAGAACAATGGCTGGACAACACTTAAGTTTCAGTTTCTCTCAACTGAGAAGCGTTTCCTGTCCTGAGACGTGTGCAAAACAGATAGTCACTTCTAGGAAGTCATTTTTATCATTTATGGTCATGTGACCCAGCAAATACTCGTTATTCATTTTAAAGCTAAAAGCTTAAATAAGTTTCATAGGTAACAGTGGCGGCGCTAGGTTTTAAAGTCATTAAAAACCTAAAAAAAAAAAAAAAAAAAAAAAAAAAAAGATTAATAAATGTTGTAAACGTGCCTATAAACAATGGTTTTAATGGGGGAGGAGTCATTGCACGCTCAGGTACAGAGCGCGCAGTAGTTAACAGCCATCATATTGGAAATATAAAGTAAAAGACCGAGATGGTCCTCGCTGCAGAACATGAGATCCAGGGGGCGAGGTTGGATCCAGATCAAACTCCTCCCCACCCCCTGGATCTGGATCCTGGGATCTTGTGTTCTGCAGTGAGGAGCTACTGAAAAGACCGCGGACTTTAGACACATCTCGGAATAGTTCAGAAGATAACAACAGAGATATTGTCCTCTTGTAATCTGTGGTGAGTAGCTACCCTGATCTTTTTGAATATTCATTCACGTTATAAACGTCAAATAATATAGATTTTAATATAAATTATTGCACTTTGTTCGCCCTACCTAACCTAGTGGTGATTAAAAATGTTTTGATCTAAACCTATAGATTAATGCGTTAAACAGACCGTTGCATCTCCTCTGCTTTTTCAGTTTCTCGCGCCGCGTTTTAAAACGCCGTGTCAACAGGCCCGGATTGGCTAATCGGGAGCACCGGGAGAATTCCCGGTGGGCCGGTCTGGTTTTGGCCGCGAGGGCCGTTGTTGTCATGGCACTGGGTTGAAATATGTATGATCTAGAAACTGTCGACGCGGCCAAATGTACCCTACCTTTTTCCTTAACCAGTCAGTGGCACATTAAGGCATCGGCGACATGCGCGATCGGGTTTTTATCGCTCATTTGCACGTAACGTCGATATCACGTCGCCCTGTGGGTAAATTAACCTGGTCGGGAGGGACTCGGAGTGTGCGCCCGGAGAAAAAGTATACGAGAAGAAGGGATGAGGTGACGTCTGGAGGGGAGCGGGACAAGTTCTAAATCAACACTAAATTATGGTGAGACAAAAGGTCTAAGCCACCGGAGGCCGATTTAGTTAAATAAATAAAAAGGAAGAGGGGAAACATGCAAAAAATTAAGGCATGTATGCAGCTATTACTCATATCGTAATAATAGTAGGCAAATAATAAAATATAGGGCCTATCACTTATGTTATGCTATGCTGCTTGCTATGCTATTACACATTGGTCAACAATTCATTTTTCTGTCCAACTAGCTTACACAACCAGACGACAATCATATGTGATTTTGTAACAATGTAAGTTTTTTTAAACAAATGTAATACTGTAAAGTTGAGCAGTTTTGGGGGATTTAAGGTATTTTGTTATTTATTTGCTTCAATTTGTAATAATTTAATAATTAATATACAAATTTTTGATAAATCCACTTTAAAAAAGATCTACATTTCACAATTTCATTCATAGTGATAGACATGAAAAATGTGCCTGGGTTTAGTGGACGATTGCTGCCATCTACTGGAAAGCAAACACTTTAAAAAAATAAATAAATAAATAACATGACTTTTTTACTACAGTCACTAGATGGCTAGAGAATTAATCAATGGTTTAACACATTATAAAATCATTATTATAACAATAAAAATGACTCTATATCAAATTTTAGCATTTTTTGTACTATAATGTTTTTGTTGTTGTTGTAGAGAACAGTACAGTCGTGAATTAAAGTGGGCCGGTCTAAGGCATGAAACTCCAGGGCTGAAAATGAGTCCCACTCCGGCCCTGCGTGTCATGTTAAAAGTTCAACTTCTGAAGACGTCTTGACACCCTGCGCTCTTTTCCATGTTGTTTGCGTTTTAAAATCACAATCGCGTTCCTTCATTTAACTCACTGCAGTATAGATGTACGTATATGTCTATGGGACTCTAGTCGACAAGTTTCAATAAACCGATGTGGATTCAAAGAGCTGATAAGATAATAATTAAGGTGTTAATCAAAATCGATAGGCTACTGTGCTTAGTAACTGTGTACAATTGACTTTTCAATAAGACCTTGTAAATTTAAAGTAAAATGGAAAATTAAAAAAGTAAAATACAATAAATGCAGGGTACTGAAGTTATTGATGTACTTATTTTTTTCCCCTTAGCACCCCCTTTGAACTTTTAAGCCCCCGTTAGCATCCGCCACCGATAGGTAAGAAATGTAGCGAGGTAATGCGGGGTCCAAACAAGAAGAGACGGCAAGTTTTAAAGTTGAGAGCAGAGAACTACACTCACAAACACATATATAACACATACATTATATATAAAAAGTTTTTAAAATATATTTATTTGCAACAGTTATGTTAACAGCAATAATAAGTAATTTCTGTCGTAAGAACAGCAATCAGCTAATGGACACCTTGCTGTGTTGTCATGGGAACATCCCAGGTGAAGATAATGAGGAAAATTACATTGTCTTTTGTTGCTCCCTTCGCCAAGTGCGTTCCAAACGACTACATAATGGCATGCAAGTGCCCTGCTCACTCCAAAGTCCCCACTTCAAAGGACTCTGCCCTTCGAAGGGAGTAGGGCATAGGGATGCTCACTTCCGTTTGGAATTTGCCCTTAATCTTCAGAAGAAATGTGAATTGTGCCAGCTTTCTCGTGAGAAGTGAATAACATGGACGCTCTCAATGTTTTGTGTGAACGGCTTTTTGCCGCACAGTGCATGCGCTTCAGAGTTAATCGAAAACTCTGCATTAAACCTGAGTTGACAGAGAACGTTTATACAGGCCCTTTCCCAAATGGAACACTTCTATGCACTTTTGGTCTTGTGGACTTACATTGGCTGCCGCATGCACGTCTCCCTTAAAGGAACACTCCACTTTTTTGAAAATAGGCTCATTTTCCAAGTCCCCTAGAGTTAAATAGTTGAGTTTTACTGTTTTCAAATCCATTCAGCCGATCTCCGGGTCTGGCGGTACCACTTTTAGCATAGCTAAAATATATAATATATTAATATCATTGCGCCTGCTGCACCCATGGTACGGCAGCAAAGTTCCTTGATTATTACGCCGGAATGAGAGTATAGTTCCTAGCCATATCGACCTAGAAAATCGCAACTTTTCATTTTCCGTCGGTCTTAGTACACGATGTAACTACAGAAGAGTCAAATTTTAAATAGGAAAAATATTGAAACTCTTTGGTCAGTTTTAAGCGAGATGCTAACGGTCTAATCGGATTCAATGAACTATGCTAAGCTATGCTAAAAGTGGTACCGCCAGACCCGGAGATCGGCTGAATGGATTCGAAAACGGTAAAACTCAACTGTTTAACTCTAGGGGAGTTGGAAAATGAGCCTATTTTCAAAAAAAGTGGAGTGTTCCTTTAAGTCCACGAGACCGTAGGGTGTCCCATTTGTCGATTTTATGCTTCAGAAGGGTGCTTGCAAGGGCACCCTTTGCGGACGATATGTGCCCTCGATGCACACTTTTGCAAAGCCTGCACTGGTGCGACAGTAAAAGCGGCATTACGTCAGGAAAGTGCAGATTCGTAAGAAGGGTGCCATTTGAGACAGGGCCACAGAGCGTTGTGAGCCCATTGAACCTGATCTAAACCAGGTTGGATTTATCTGGATTTGTCAACTCTAAACCTACTCTGAAACTCTTGAGCTTGTTTAGCCAGCTTCATGCAACAGGCCTTAGGAAACTATTTTCATTTAAAAAACTAAACCTAAGTGTAATCTGTGTGCAGTGAAATGGCAGAAGGCAGTGTTTTAGTGGCTTGGGATCAGTTCAACTGTCCAATCTGTCTGGATCTACTGAAGGATCCAGTGACCATCCCCTGTGGACACAGTTACTGTATCAGCTGCATTACCGATTGCTGGAATCAGGATGATCAGAAGAGCGTTTGCAGCTGCCCTCAGTGCAGACAGACCTTCACTCCAAGACCTGCTTTAAACAAGAATGTGGTGTTTGCTGAGATGGTAGAGAAACTGAAGAAGACAAAACTCCAAACTGCTCGTGCTCTCAGTTACGCTGGACCTGGAGATGTGGAGTGTGACTTCTGTACTGGACGGAAACGCAAAGCCATCAAATCCTGTCTGATGTGTCTGGAGTCTTACTGTCAAACTCACTTTGAGCGTCATGAGGAATTTCACTCAGGTAGATGACACAAGATAACTGATGCTACTGGACGACTGCAGGAGATGATCTGCGCTAAACATGATAAACAACTAGAAATCTTCTGTCGCACTGACCAGCAGTGTATCTGTTATCTGTGTACGATGGATGAACATAGAAATCATGACACTGTAGCAGCTGTAGTCGAGAGGACAGAGAAACAGGTAGGAAAGGAATAATCAAACAAAGTTAGCTTTATTAACTTAGAGAGCTGAAATAAACTTTCTAAAATTAAAATCAAGTGAACAATAATGAAACAAATTTAAAGTATATAACAAATCCTACTAATAAGTTGTATTTTTAATAGAACAATTTATAATGTGAAGAATATGTAGGGCTGTAGTGATCATTCGTTCAACAGAAACTGTTGGAATACACACAGAGAAAGTTCCAGCAGAGAATCCAGGAGGGTGAGAAGAAGCTTCAGGAGATGAAAGAGGCTGTGAAGACTCATAAGGTCAGTCTTCTTAAGACTCAGAAGTTTTAGATGTATTTAGAGTCACTTACCCAACTGAGTATTTTGTTTGTTTTGTCTGTGTCCTAACAGCGTTCTGCACAGGCGGCAGTGGAGAACAGCGAAAGGATCTTTACTGAACTGATCCACTCCATTGAGAGAAGCCGATCCGAGGTGACACAGATGATCAGAAATCAGGAAGAGGCTGAAGTGAGTCGAACTGAAAGACGCTTAGAAGAATTGAAGCAGGAAATTGATGATTTGAGGAGGAGAGACGCTCAGCTGAAGCAGCTTTCGCACCCAGATGATCACATCCATTTCCTACAGGTAACTGAGATCTGAATAACAAGAATCTGAATAACAAGAATCATTAGAAGAGTCTTACCATTAGAAGGCCACTAAAAGAACATACAAAAGCCCTCGACTAAGAATATTATAAGATATTTTGCATTTGACTAGATTGCAAGACTAATGAGGTGAAAGGTAGGAACAATTGTAGAAATTGCCTTTACTTTCATCTAGGGTTTCCAGTCTTTCTCTTCGCCTCCTGAATCTACAGACGTATCCAGCATTACTGTCAGTTCTCTCCTCTCTTTTGATGATGTGGGAAAATCTGTCTCTCAGCTGAAAGAAAAACTGGAGGGTTTGTGCAAAGAGGAGGTGAAAAAGATTTCTGACAGAGGTAAAGTAGCAGATATTCATTTACTTTCCGAAACATGCACCATGTTTTGTCACTTAGAGGATGAATATATGAAAATTATATGTATATTTTTTTAAATAGAGAAATTACACTAAATATATGTTTCTCTCTCTCTCTCTCTCTCTCTCTCTCTCTCTCTCTCACTCTCTCTCTTTTTAAAGCAACACGAAATAGGCCATCATTGTTACCCTCTTTCAGCAGTTACAGCTTGCCCTTGGATGATGATGATGGCTAGGGCTGCTCGATTATATGGCAAAAATCCTAATCATGATTATTTTGGTCAATGTTGAAATCATGATTATTTAACATGATTATTGGTGGGTGATATGATCAAAGTCTTACTTCATGATATGAGTCATTTTAAATGCCTGTGAAATTTCACAATTATCCATAGGCTACTTCAGCAAAAACAAATACTAGGTTAATTAATGTAAGTAAAAAGTCATCAAAACAGTTACAGAAGACAAGTAAACGGTTAACAATAAAATAAGAACAAAGAAGCTAACTACAAACATAACCGATAAAAAATACAGCAGAACAAAAATACAAAATAAATAAACAGTGCTGGTGGTTTTTCAGGAAGATGTACTAACCGGGGTATTCAGATAAGTAATACCCAACAGAAATTGAATAAAGTAGCTAATCAAATGTAAAATAACTACTGTATACATTAAATATAGACTAATCCTTATTTAAAACTACAAAAGTTATTAATTCAGGAGCAGTGAGTGATTTTATCTTTGTCTTTTCTTGTTAGATTAACAATGACTACAGCAGTCATTAATGTTGGCTGATGTCACTTTAAGACATGCACGGGCCCAATATAGGCCTACTGTTACACACGCGCACTTTCTCAGTGTTCACTTTAGACATAACTGACTGCGTTTACAAGGATAGTTACCAAAACGGCATTTCAATAATATTGTGTGTAGGCTAATTGCCCGTTTAGGCGCGCATCTGAAGCCCATAGTATACTTCGCTTATGCGCGTTCCGCCCCGTCTCGGAGCGCGCACATAGGTGGCCGCCTAGGGAACAGCGTCTCTTTCGCGGCTTAATGCGCTTTTAATAGCACTATTTAATATAATGTACGTCCCGCAGTTTAGCAACAGTAGACTTTTACATCACTCATTTATTCGGCTGATCTGGAAGTCCCCCTGAAATCAAAATTTAAGTTTTTTAGCTTTTAGTATGAATATGTTAGCCTTAAGGTTATGTATAAGCTGGTGTGTTCCAAAACAATGACAAAATTCACATTTAGGAGATATAAGCATTCAAAACTTACAGTCTTTCACTTCCGTTAAAATGGATCACGGATTTTCATCACATCGCACTTCAGCTTCTCATCAAATCTTCTGTCCAATCAAATGCTCTATAGAATCTGTAGTCCCGCCTCCTCCTACACTATCAACAGACACTGAACCTGCGGCTAAAATCGGTCATTTGTTCACACATTTACTAGTTTCTACATGGTGAATGGCACATAGTGCACTATATAGAGAATAGGGAACGATTCAGACAGTGTAACTATGCTTTCCATTGACTCAAATGAAGTCCGTTTTCGCGTTAGTATAACGTGAACTGCCGCAGTGCGAGCAAAGTCTGCTCTGGCCCAGAGACACGAGAGCACAGAGCGGATCATATGTGTGAGTCGGCTCAGACCACGAAAGGTATCGGACCCATTTAAATTCTGCACAGAATGCTGTATTTTAAAGTGATATAGAGGAGATTAGGATGATTAACGGTTAGATATTAAAGGAAACAGAGGTTTTACTGAGTTTAACGGCTCTGGCCGAGCTGTGATATAAACGAAACGCTATTGGCTATTTTTTAAAAAGGGGCGGGGCTGTTCGATAGATCACCCTGTCTTTCTGTTTCAGTTGAAATTACGTCAACACACGTTCCAAGACACTTCAGCGGGCCTTTAAGTTTGGGTTAGGGGGGAATGAAAATACACAGCTGTGAAGGAAAGGAAGTTGTGTTGGACGGAATGCATTGAGTAAAAACGTTATAATCTCGTTCACTGTAGAGAAAGCTGCTTACATGTAGGCTACACAGGGAAAGTAACAGTGAAGACATTGAATTAAATGTAAACAACTTTTGTGTCTTTATTAGCTTTTCTGCATATATACTGGCCCTGATATTCATCACACATGCACTTACCGCTTGCTCCGTTAATGTAAATCCGTTTTAATGAATGAAATGAATGTCTTGCTCTAACTGTTGCTCTGCTCTTCATCAACACGTGCTTGCACCACCTGCTGGTGAGGTTGACTAACAGCAGATGGAGATTATGCTCGGTTCTCTACTGCTTTTCCTGCAGTTCCCGGATGTGAAATGTTGAAATTTGATTTGAACCACTGAATTTGTGGAAGCGAAATAAAATGGACCGAAAATTGCCTGCTGAATATTATAGGTTGTATTTTTAAACAGAATGAATATTTTGGAAGTGAAATCTGAAAGGTGAATATGGATTATTGAATTTTTAACAATGAAAATGTGTGTGAACTGTTTTGAATTGAAATATTCACAGCTTAAATATATAACCATGTTGAATTTCAGCCCTAAAAATACAATGCATTAAAATACAAGCACGGTTAATGCAATGCATATTTTTTTCAAGTAGTGCAATTCAAGATGCTTTTTGTTTCAAAAACATATGGCATTATTTTACTTCCATATGCGAGAACCAATGAGGTTCATTCTTGTGTCACGCAGCACGTTTGAGCTTCTGCAAGAGGTTTGTTCTTGCACATCAAGCAGGTTTGGTTGAGCTTCTTTTTATGTTTGCTGATCAATGTTTAAATGTGAATAAAAGCCTAAATTTAATCTGCTCATCATATAAAGTGATCAAGTCTCTTTAGAATATTTGGACTAAGCCACTCAATTCATATGGATTAGTTTTACTATCACTTTATGAACTTTTTAAAGCATCAGATTTTCAGTTGTGAAGGCAATCTGGAGGGACAGCTCACAGATTTCATCAAAAAGATCTTCATTTGTGTTCCGAAGATGAACAAAGATCTTAAGGGTGTAGAACGACATGAGGGTGAGTAATTAATGACAGAATTTTCATTTTTGGGTGAACTAACCCTTTAATGTTTTTATAGATATAAAAAACACTCATTATGTATAACGGTAATGTCTAAGTTCTATGCTTATAAACTGTAAGGGAAAAAAAGGCGCTGTTTTTTTGACCCCTAGGTTGATTTTACAGTGAACTAGAGGGGTAGTCTATAATATATAATGTTACTGCAGGCTAATTGATATAACTTGCATAAGGTAAAGTAATAGCTCAAACAGTAGAGCAGGCACAAGCAACGGCAAGGTCATGGGTTTGATTTCCAGGGAAAGCAAGAACTACTAAAAAATTGTATCCAAAGTTGCTTTGGATAGAAGTGTCTGCCAACTGCATAAATGTAAATGTTAAAGGCATAGTTCACCCAAAAAAGCAGATCTCGCCCCCCATTTACTACCATAGTAGAAAAAAAATACTAAGGTAATCAATGGGGGGTGAGATCTGCTTGGTTACAAACATTCTTCCAAATATCTTCCTTTGTGTACAGCAGAACAAAGAAATTTATACAGGTTTGGAACAACTTGAGGGGTAGTAAATGATGACAGAATTTTCATTTTTGGGTGAACTATCCATTTAATTGTACTTAAAATTTTAAAATTGCCTTGGGTAATTTGTGTGCTTGTTGAACAATGATTACCAGTCCATCATCCAGCCCTGCTCATTTTGAGACTGACACCTAGTGGATGTTATTTTCTATCTGCAGTAAAATAAAGGTTAGTCACCTCCCTTACAAAAAAAGAACTGCAGTATATTGAAGTACAACTGCAGTAAAATTGCAGTGCAAAGTAGTATAACTGCAGTATAATCACAGTACAACTGCAGTACATTGAAGTTCAACAGCAGTACCTAAAAGTACAGCTGCAGTAAAATGAAGTACAACTGAAGGTTTGCAATATAATGCAGTATAACTGCAGTGATTCTGAAATGCCTGTATACCTCTCATACTACATTACTCCAGCTGTGGTTACAGTACTACTGTACAGCAAGTAAAAGCTGTGGACCACTACCATGAAACATTAACCCATATGCTAATTTAAAAAATAAAGTTGTCTTAATCTAAATGGCCTGAGATTTGGTGACTTTGTGGACACTTGCTGACAATTAAATTTGTCAAATAAAATCACTAAATCAGCCACAACACAGAACACAAGAACACAAAAATGAAGTGGCAACAATATAAACAATGCATAAAAGATGCAAATGGTGTGTGTGTACATTTACATGGAGTTCTTACAATTCATTAAGGGTGAACCTACACAATGAAATTTTACTAAATTTGTACTAAGGATTCAACCATAAAAATTATTTTCCCAAAGCATTCATTTTTTCCTCCTCACATATTACACTAAGATAAGGTCACAATAAATCTGATCTAGTTCATATGTATTTGGTAAGTTCAAAATGACAAGCCCATATGAGTCATACTGATCAGTTGAGAGTGTCCCATCACAAACAAACCTCTGAACGTACGCGTCTTGATTTTGTTCTGTATGCATTCCAGAATTCTATAGTAAGATACGATGAGACAGTGGTAGCTCTTTCACATGACCAGAAATGAAGTGACAACAATATAACTGATGCATAAAATATGCAGATTGTGTGTGTGTGTGTGTGTGTGTGTGTGTGAAGTGCTCAGAGCTTAAATCATAACTCCTTAAGTGAGTACACTTGGCCAGTAAAGTTTTTTTTTTTTTTTTTTTTAATCTGGTAAGATAGTAGTTACATTGTGGAATAATGTAAATGCATAAGAGAAAACATTTACAAAGAGAAAGCATGTAGTTTTGAACAGGTTGTAATGGTCTGGGTGTACATTTCTTTAAGACCCATGTTTGGGGTTTCCCTGAGCCTCACATTCGTGGGGAGACTGAAGGTTACAAGGTGAGTAACAACAACAGCACAGTGGAGGTATTGTATGATGATGATGATGATGATGATAAGAGTAAGTACATGGAGATGTGACACCAGGTTTGCCAGTGTCCTGAGGAAGCCAACACCAAGACACAGCAGATGAGGACACAAGGGGTACAGGTGAGTGTGCAGGTAAGTGATACAGGTGAGTGTTTGAGCGCAGGTTACTTGAACAGGAGATTGTGGAAGATCAGAGTATCAAAGTAGATCGCTGAAGCACAGTGAAGTATCAAAGTAGATTGCTGGAGCACGAAGTATCAAAGTAGATCGCTGGAGCACATGGAAGTATCAAAGTAGATCGCTGGAGCACATGGAAGTATCAAAGTAGATCGCTGGAGCACATGGAAGTATCAAAGTAGATCGCTGGAGCACAGGGAAGTATCAAAGTAGATCGCTGGAGCACAGGGAGGTATCAAAGTAGATCGCTGGAGCACATGGAAGTATCAAAGTAGATCGCTGGAGCACATGGAAGCATTAAAGTAGATCGCTGGAGCACAGGGAAGCATCAAAGTAGATTGCTGGAGCACGAAGTATCAAAGTAGATCGCTGGAGCATAGGGAAATATCAAAGTAGATCGCTGGAGCACATGGAAGCATTAAAGTAGATCGCTGGAGCACAGGAAAGTATCAAAGTAGAATGATGGAGCACAGGGAATCATCACAGGAGATTGTTGGAGCACAGGGAATCATCACAGGAGATAGTTGGAGCACAGGGAAGCATCACAGGAGATAGTTGGACCACAGGGAAGCATCACAGGAGATTGTTGGAGCACAGGGAATCATCACAGGAGATAGTTGGAGCACAGGGAAGCATCACAGGAGATAGTTGGACCACAGGGAAGCATCACAGGAGATTGTTGGAGCACAGGGAAGCATCACAGGAGATCGCTGGAGCACAGGGATAAATACTTTAAATACATTTGGTCTCTCAGCCTGTTATTTAAAGTTTAAAGAAAAGTAAAATCACATTTATTGTTGCATTGCAGTTTGAGATATTCACTGTTGTTTTGTACCTTAATTTATTATATTGCAGATGTGTGAAAATAAAACTTAATATTCTGGATATTCCGGTTGTATTTGTACAGCATTTTATTAGTATTGCACTTTGGTAGTAATGTAATTGTACTTTCGTTGTATTCTGTATTGCAGTACTACCGCAGCTGTATTGCATTATTATTTTAGTACTACTTCATCTGTATTGCAATAATACTGCAGTTGTATTGCAGCTTTATTTTAGTAATACTTCAGCTGTACTTCAGTTGTATTGCAGTTTTATTTTACTAGTACTTTAGATGTACTGCAGTTGTACTCCAGTAAAACTTTAGACATCTATTATTATAGATGATAGATGCCCAAAAAATTGCATTTTTCTATATGTAACAAAAACTGTAGTATTACTTCTAAAAAACTGCAGTAATCTTTTGTAAGGGCTGACACATTTGTTTTGCATGTGTTGCGTGCAAACAGGAAACTGTTTCACCTTTTCATTTCAGAGAAAACGAAACCTTAGTGTAGATAAGGCGCTGAGTATTTCTTTCTGTCTGTCTCTACAGTGAAATGGCAGAAGCTAAAATTTCAGTGGATCGGGATCAGTTCAGCTGTTCTGTCTGTCTGGATCTACTGAAGGATCCAGTGACCATCCCCTGTGGACACAGTTACTGTATGAGCTGTATTACAGACTGCTGGAATAAAGATGATCAGACGAGAGTTTACAGCTGCCCTCAGTGCAGACAGGCCTTCACTCCAAGACCTGCTTTAGGTAAAAATACTATGCTGGCTGAAGTGGTGGAGAAACTGAAGAAGACCAAAGAAGTCCAAACAGCTCGTCCTGCTCTCAGTTACGCTGGACCTGGAGATGTGGAGTGTGACTTTTGTACTGGAAGGAAACGCAAAGCTGTTAAGTCCTGTATGATGTGTCTGGAGTCTTACTGTCAAAATCACTTTAAGTGTCATGAAGAATCTCCTTTAAAGAAACGACATAAAGTGACTGATGCCACTGGACGACTTCAGGAGATGATCTGCCCTCAACATGACAGACTGCTGGAGGTTTTTTGTCGCACTGACCAGCGATGTATTTGTTTGATGTGTACGATGGATGAACACAAAAATCATGATACTGTTCCAACTGAAGCAGAGAGGACAGAGAAACAGGTGTGAACTGAAAGCATATTAATAAGCTATGCTGATTCTTGCAATTATTATGCCAGTTACTATGCAGTTAATGATGACATTATCACACAATAATATTAATGTTGATATTAATATTAAGATAGTTGCATTATACAGAAACCATTCAAACAAACTGATTTTTAAACTCCTCTAGAAAAAGGTTGGAGAGATACAAGGAAAATTCCAGCAGAGAGTCCAAGAGAGACAGAAAGAGCTTCAGGAGCTCAGAGAGGCTGTGGAGACTCACAAGGTGAGATGTTTAATCACTGAGCACAGTGCTGGCCTGCTTTCCCATCCCACTGAAACCCGCAGTGTTTAACATGCTGACCCGCGTGAACGGTCTGAATGTCTTTGTCTCCTAACAGCGCTCTGCACAGGCGGCTGTGGAAGTCAGTGAGAGGATCTTTGCTGAGCTGATCCGCTCTATTGAGAGAAGCCGATCTGAGGTGACACAGATGATCAGAGATCAGGAAAAGGCTGCAGTGAGTCGAGCTGAAGGACTCTTGAAGCGACTGGAGCAGGAGATTGATGATCTGAGCAGGAGAGAAGTAGAGCTAGAGCAGCTTTCACACACAGACAACCACATCCATTTCCTACAGGTAACAGATCTGAATAACAGGACTGTTGTCATAAGCAACATCTCTCCTAATTTTACTGTAAAAACTATTATCTAAGCCACTAAAATAATAATCCATATCTGTCAGATCAATTTGCTTTCCCAGATCTTGTCAGAAGATAACTGTTTTGTCTGGTATTCAAAATCAAAACCAGTTCACGTTTTGTTTGATACCAGTTAACACTATTTATTATTATACCAACACAAAGGCAATAGAGAGTTTCTGTAGATTTACTGCTTCACAACATCACATGCACACAGATGGCTTAAGTACTCAAATTAGAATGTTAATGTTTTTCATAAACATAAAGTCTCTTTACAGCCTGATAGCAATCAGTAATTAACGTGGTCTTAATAACTTCTTTGAAAGTCTCAGGGCCTTAAAATGTTCATCAAATCATTGCATTCGAACTGAATGCAGGATGTCATGAGGGAGAGAGGTAGGGAGGGCACAGTAACTGGCACTGGCCCTGATCAAACAACAGAATACAAAGAAAAATCCCTCACTGCCCTTGACTGAATAACTTTTTTAACTTTAATAAGGATTAATCTATGTTTAATTTATACAATGAATACTATGCGTTATTTTTTCTGTACCTGAAAATTTTGAATCCTACCTATATTTGTTCTCTATAAAGCTTAATCAATTTATAATGATTTTAATCAACACTAACAAACAGTATTACTTATAGCCTAATGCTTAACAGATTAGAGCCTCAGAGCTGCTATTCATCTTTAAAAAACTGTTTGACTGAACAACCCGGAAGTGCAGTCGCCCATTTTGTGAATATACATGAGGTGCGATTATCATAGTGAGATGAATAGAGAGCTCTACAATTAAATTTTTAGTAGTAAGAATGCAGTTCTTAATAGCAACAATCAGTTTACCTTGACAGGTAAGGTAACTTAAAGGAACACTCCACTTTTTTTGAAAATAGGCTCATTTTCCAACTCCCCTAGAGTTAAACAGTTGAGTTTTACCGTTTTCGAATCCATTCAGCCGATCTCCGGGTCTGGCGGTACCACTTTTAGCATAGCTTAGCATAGTTCATTGAATCTGATTAGACCGTTAGCATCTCGCTTAAAACTGACCAAAGAGTTTCAATATTTTTCCTATTTAAAACTTGACTCTTCTGTAGTTACATCGTGTACTAAGACCGACGCAAAATGAAAAGTTGCGATTTTCTAGATCGATATGGCTAGGAACTATACACATTCCGGCGTAATAATCAAGGAACTTTGCTGCCGTACCATGGGTGCAGCAGGCGCAATGATATTATCTCACAAATGTCTCCATGGTTGCAAGGCACGCTCCCTGTGCAAGCAGGGGGTCACATGCGCTGCGTAATATCATTGCGCCTGCTGCACCCATGGTACAGCAGCAAAGTTCCTTGATTATTACGCCGGAATGAGAGTATAGTTCCTAGCCATATCGGCCTAGAAAATCGCAACTTTTCATTTTCCGTCGGTCTTAGTACACGATGTAACTACAGAAGAGTCAAGTTTTAAATAGGAAAAATATTGAAACTCTTTGGTCATTTTTAAGCGAGATGCTAACGGTCTAATCGGATTCAATGAACTATGCTAAGCTATGTTAAAAGTGGTACCACCAGACCCGGAGATCGGCTGAATGGATTCGAAAACGGTAAAACTCAACAGTTTAACTCTAGGGGAGTTGGAAAATGAGTCTATTTTCAAAAAAAGTGGAGTGTTCCTTTAAAGGCACACTATGTAAATTTTCGCCACTAGAGGTCACTTATTCAAAACAAAGGCGTAGCTTGATGACGCCTTGATTTCACGGAATGATGGAAGTGTTGTCTTCATGTCTACAGCCAGTGGAAAATAATCGGAATGGGACTCGGGCAGAAATCATGTTCATGGATGAGATTATTAACGTTACTGTAGTATGAAGCAGAGCAGGGCCGAGTGCTGTGCGAGCAGAAACAAGGCCGCAAGAGTGATTGCTAATGAAAGACGAGCGTGACACACGTCTCGAGAGCAGTGGAACTTTTATTATACCGTAGTCACCGCTTCTGCTTCTTCCGGTCAAGTGTATGTGGGGTAACGTAGCGCTGTTTCATCATATTAGATACATTTGTGTGTTGAAAGTTGTTATAGTGCTACTTTGCTTTCACTCGGCGGCTACTATGAGACACTTGTTGCACACTGCAGTAAGCTAGATCGATAAATGGTACTCACTGTAAATCAAGAAAACGAGATTTAAACAATAAGACTTACTGTGTTGAGCTATATAACATGATTAGTTTTCTGTCGATGAATGTATCCATCCAAACAGTTGCTCACCTGTCTAATAAAACACATAATATATTAAAGCGTCTTTGGTGTTTCCATGGTTTCAACAAAATAAAACCGGAAACCGAGGGTAACGCAGGTATGATATCATTGATGGACACGATCCGTGTCCTGGTTAAAATTGCTTATTTCTCTGGATAAACATTCTTGGAAACATTTGGGATAATGTAAGTACACAAGTCAACAAAATAAATAACATTGTTATTAAAATCTTACAAAAATCTTACATATTGTGCCTTTAAAAGTATTCCTAATATGTTGCACCTTTTATTGAAAGAAGCCTACTTTTACCTGTTGACACATGCCTTCACATTTATAGACCAGCTGTGTGTGATGCTCGAAAGGGGCGTTTGCAAAGGTTGTTTGACAACATGCTTTATTTTTGTAGTTCTGCTAGGTGACACTAGTAGTGCAGAAACAGCTATACTCCAACTTTAATAAAGCACAAATTAGTGGTCAAACGATATGGAGCAGGGTGGCTGATGGCTGATGTGATATCACACTGTTTTGAAAATACAGTGCAATTTGAAGATAGTAAATAACAGATGCTGCAATTAAATTTATATTTATTTACTAAATTAGAAATAATATGAAAAAGAATCAATATAAATAACTTTTATATAATAATTCTTATTAAGAAGAATTTTAACAGTATTGCATTATCTATAATGCTTAACGGATCATTAGTGAAGACCAGAAAAGTTAGAAATTAAAAGTTAGAAAATTACTAGTTTATTAGTTAAAAAATCTTTAAAAGTGACCCCAAGGGTTCATATACCCCTGGTTGACAACCCTGGTGTTGTATGTGTTAGAAAATTAATACAGATTAATTTGGAAAAGTAAGTGCAATAAATATCTAGGGGAGGACGCTGCTAATGATGTTTTTGTGTTTTGTATCTTTAATATTTCTGTTTATGTATTCTCTCTAGAACTTCCAGTCTCTCTCTGAACATCTGGAATCCACAGATGTATCCAACGTTACTGTCAGTTCTGTCCTCTCTTATAAAGATGTGAGAAAACCTGTCTCTCAATTGAAAGAAAAACTGGAGAAGTTCTGTAAAGAAGAGATGAAAAAAATATCTAGTCGAGGTAAAGTGACAGTAACAGTTACTTCAGAAATGAGTTACATTATTTAACAAGGGACAAGAAGCTTGAGCATGTTAAAAATAAATATGAAAGTGCATATATACATTTTTGAATAATTATTACAGTCAAGAATTAGAATTATTTGTTTACATTTTATAATTTAGCAGACGATTTTATCCAATATGTAAGTGCTGTGACAAGTCCCAGTATTCTAGCACAGTACACGTAGCAAGTTTTTAAAAAATAAATAAATAGAATTTATATATATATATATATATATATATAGATATAGATATAGAATAGAAATAGAATATTAAATGTTACTATTAATGGGTCAAGTGTTGACGAAAAAGATGAGCCTTTGTCGTTTCTTTAAAATTGTTAAAGACTTAGCTGCTCGGGTTGAGATAGGCAGGTCATTCCACTAGCAGGGAACAGGCCCACGAAAGTGAATTTGTGCCTCTTTAGGATGGCACCACAAGGTTTTTATAACTATTCTAATTACGTATGTGTTTATTTTCTTAGTAAGAAACATCAACATCGTTTCCAGTAATGAACCCAAGACTATGGAGGAGTTCCTACAGTGTAAGTCACTATGAAAACACACAGACACACAGACACTTGCATATGTTTCACAAGATTCTCAATAAGCATAATTGTGCTGAGCTAATCAAATTTTCTATTCCATAACCCCAACCAAATGTCTAACAAATAAATATTCCACCTTATTTTAGCGTAGACAAAGAAAATGCTGACTATTGTCAGTCTTTTCAAAATTCAAAACACAAGAGACACATATTCAGTGCTGTCTCTCATGGAGTGTCATACATCTTAATATTTGGAACAATATTCAATATTTTGCTTATTGAAAGTTCAGAACAATATTAAGCTGAGAAGACAACATAAGGTTATATGGCAAGGTACTGAATGAATGAACGAATGAATGAATGACTGAATGAACGAGTGGTTTATGTCCCTGTTACACTTAATTTTCATGGTTAAATAAACATTACATAAAAAAGAGAGACCAAATACAATTCTATTTGGTATTTTTACACTATGTAATGTTGTATTTATTAAAACCAAGTATGAATTTAATCAAGTTAGTGTTTTTACGCATTTTTACATTTATTCCAAAATAATAACTAAAGGCAGTAACAATATTTTTATTTGTGAACTAATGTTCAGTTTTTCTTTTTAATAGTCAACTTATTTTCAGCAGTCATCAAGCTTGTTCACACTGGTCACAGACACTGACACGAAGATGTACCTTTAATTTCCCCATGCTGATTGCTCACTAAAAACCCCATGTTTTCAGGCAATTTCTAGTTTGATTTTGACATGACATTAAGCGAAGATATTGAAATAGCTGAGTTGTTTACTTACTTTTTAAATTAGGCTTCCCATTAACGCCATCATTGTCTTCATTCAAGCCAATTTGAGAATGTGAACCAATCATATCCAGTCATAACTGATCATATCCAATCAGCGCGATGGAGGCATTGCCTCCTCTCATGTGACTTTCCCCCATTCATTCTCAATTACCCCCCACTAAACCCATCGCACTCTTTGGGGGGTCTGTTAAAAGTCAATGGGCTCAGGGGAGGCAATCCTCCCACTGTAACTTTACCTGCAGGTGTCGCTGTTGGACAGTGTTACTTTATAAAAACTGCATGTGTTGTGAGTTTAACCTGCATTTTTGATTTAAGTCATTTAATTTAAGTTGCATACATTTTGTTTTTGCTCTGGTGTTACATCTGTTGCAATTCTGCAGCCAGTTTGAGATATAGGCTATATTTGAGTATTGTGTGTATCTGATTTTACAAAATCAAACGAATGGGACCATTTTTGCCATTGAAATGACTGGGAAAAAGTGTGAAAACACTTATACCTAATTTGTTCATTTAAGAAATCAAAACTCAATGTTTTGAAAAAGAAATAAGTTATTTTACCCCCATTGCATTTCTGTTTATTTTGTAAATATATACTAAATATGCCTGCAACCTTTAACCTTACTAAGTAAGGGATAATGTACATCCAGCCGGTTGTTATCTCAGAATAAACCTCTTCAGGCTGATACAAGACCACTCCGCTTCGCGTCGGGGTCCTGATCACCCTGTCAGGGTTTATTCTGAGATAACAACCGGCTGGATGTACATTATCCCTTACTTAGTAAAGGAGCTCTAACACAAAATTCTATAAACAGTCTTGTAACAACACACCACTTTGTACAAACCTCAAACTTCCACATTAAACTTAAATATTTTAGTCTAAACATTCTATTCTCTTCTTCAAAATCAAACTTTGGTCTCAGATGACCTAAAAAAACTACACAGACTACTCCACTGCCTAGAGAACACCAGTGAGATCAATTCAAAACACTATCAAAAACCTCCAGTTGTGAATCAGGAATCATTCTAGTCATTGTCTATTATAGTATACAACATAAATGAAAGGGTGCAGATACAGTAAAATATAAGCTTTAAGAAAAGTTTGTTTTCATTACACTATATACTGTAAAATGATCTTACAGTGTATGAAAAGCACTAGAAAAGAAAAGTTCAAATTCCAAAAAAATTGAACTCTGTATGCAACAAAATACAATATACTGCCGGTTAGAACACAGTAATAATTAAATAAATAAAATCTGTACCCACAGATGTCATCTGTCATCTATCCTATATTTTCCTCTTCTTCTCTCTCCTACCTTTTTCGGCTCTCCCACCAGTGTGAGGATGTATTTTCCAAAGCACATAATCACTTGTGGCCCTATTTATATGATCCTGAGATAGTGATTCATCAGTTTTGCTACATAATGTTTACACATGGATAAACGTGTTATTTAAGTTCACAATGTGATGGCTTGAGTTATTTATATTCTGTACTTATGTCTTCTGAATGAGAACATGGTTAAACCTGTGCAAATTTAGGGCATTTTTGTGTAAAGTTTTGTAGAAAACACTGAGAAAATTGGAAAGTGTGTGAAAACAGGTGAAATGTGTTTATAGTTTTGAGAAATGTGTCGTATTAAGAACTGAATTAATGTTTTGCGAAATTGTGCCAACTGAATCAGTTGTATTAAAAAAACTATAACAAAGTTCATCAATTGTGCATATATACTGTATATACAGTGTATTTGTGCACATACATGTACGTGTGAGTGCTATGACAAACTCCTGTGCGCTTAACTGCACACTGAAGAAGCAAAAGACACAAGATAGTATTTTACATTTGTCATATCCGTGTGTAGTTTGGCATGCTAATCATTTGATGGTTTTTGTGTAAAGTTTCTATTCAAAAACACTATTTTTAGATGAGTTAAAATAGTTTTAAATTAAATGTTTGCTTTTGGATGTTGTGTGCATGTTTTGAGGTTTTGTGTGTAGAGTTTCGAGAAAAGGAGCCATAGTTTCATAAATTGTGTGCAAGCAAATTTAAAAACTGTAATATATGTTTATGTTTAATGCTTTAGCTCCGCCTCCTCTGAAAATAAACAGACTCATACAAAATGCATGTTAATGCATTAAATTATGTTGTTAATGATGAGTTAAATTATTGTGTTTTTGTCTCCATCAGATTCCCATCAGCTCACTCTGGATCTAAACACAGTGAATAAACACGTTCATCTGTCTGAGGATAACACAGTGGCTACTTACACTGACATAGTCCAGGCTTATCCTGATCATCCAGACAGATTTGATGTTTGGCCTCAGGTGTTGTGTAGAGAGAGTGTGCGTGGACGCTGTTACTGGGAGGTGGAGTCGAGTGATGGTATGGGAATATCAGTGTCATATAAGAGCATCAGAAGGAAGGGAAAGACTAAAGAATGTATCTTTGGATTTAATGATCAGTCCTGGAGACTGTCCTGCTCTGCTTCCAGTTACTCATTCTTGCACAACAGCAAAACAGTTCAACTCCCTGTGGTCTCCAGCTCCTCTAGAATAGGAGTGTATGTGGATCACAGAGCAGGAATTCTGTCCTTCTACAGCGTCTCTGACAAAATGACCCTCATCCACAGAGTCCAGACCACATTCACTCAGCCGCTCTATCTTGGGTTTTGGCTTTATAATCAACAGCGAAACTGTGTCATATAAGAGAATAGGTAGGCTAATAGAAATCCTACAAATATTTTCATATCTCATGCTTGAGCTACATGTTGAATCACTTACAGTAAGAGCTTTGTTTTGGGCTTAAATACTAGCTGAATTTATGTCACTGAAATAACATATAAGCAAGTGGTGTAAGCATGTGGTGTCGATTTATGTTTCTGCTTGCTGGTGGGCGCCCACCCTTCAGTACACTGCCAATATAATTGTTTCATATATATATATATATATATATATATATGCACATTTGATTATAGTTTGAAAGATGTACATTTGATTTTGTTGTACATTGTTATTGACCCAGCCAGTATAGTGACAATGAAAGCGCTCAAGCTAAATATGAAATCTGAATGAAATATAGTAATATGTAAACAATATGATTTATGCATAAGTCACTGTTTGGTATGGGTTCGGTACAGCAGGGGGGAGACAACTAAACATAAAATTGCTTCTTCTTTTTTTTTTTTATTAAATAGTGGTTTACTGAACAAATTGTGTCTCCGTCTTTGAATAAATTTCTGTCATGACAACTCTCGGAGTGTTTGGCCTGGTAATGGGTACGACAATGTAGATGTGTTTGGTCTTGGCGGAATAGATCTGCTACGCTGCTGCTGCTGCAGAGCAAGTACGGGATTTGCTACTGCCAATACATACACGACACGCTGCTGTGAGCAAGTAAGACATGCTGCTGCTGTACAATATAGCGTACATGAATAACCCGTAGCAGATCTATACAGGTGGAGCTGGGGAAGGTAGAGGGTTTCTGAATCACACTGCACTGCTAAGCAAATGCTAACTCATGTATTTAAAGATTGAGCACGCAAGCTCATTGGCTACTAATACAGCAGGAACCAATCATCTGTGTCCTATAGATGATGTGATTATGAGCAGGTTGAGTTAAAGGACCTATTAGCCTGCCCATTAGAGTTTCATGCCAGAACTTTGTATTAAATAACTAAAAGTTTCTTAAGGATAAAAAAAAAATATCTCTGCTAATGCTGTAAACTATGTAGGGAGCCCTTACTTGAACATTATAGGGTTATTATAAAGGTTAACAACAGAGCCCAAACTATTAGCCTAAATTCAACTGCTATTTATTTTTAGATATAATAAGCAACACTCAAATAACAAATTGTATGCAAAACATGTAAACTGCACATAAGGCAGTTTTTGCATTATAACTTCTAAATCTAATTATAAAATTATGTTTTACTCCAATTCGTTGTTGAAATATAATCATTTATACACAGTGGCTGTCATTTTCATGACAGATGTATTTAAACATATGTTAAATAATCAAGACATCACTAACAGGTTAAGTAAAATATAATAAATATATAGGCTATTGACAAGTGTTCTTAGACTGCTGAGGCAGACCAGACTAAAAATGTCACTTTTAAACCTTTTTGTCATCCTAACAACATGCAGAGTGCTGTAATGAAGTGCAGCAGAGCAGTGCAAGAATTTCAAATATTGGGGGGGACGATTTGGCCATTTCTAATTATTGGGGGGGACTTGTCCCCTCAATGTCTATGGTGGTTACAGCCCTGGCTGGGGGAGGAGGTGGGTTACAAGCAGCGTGCAGTGGAAGCAGCCAAGCAAGCAGAGAGACGGAAGCTGCGTTTAAGTAATGCGCCTTATTTGAGAGTTGCCAATTGAGTCCACAGAAATCAGATCAGCTGATATGGGTGGGGTTGGAATTTGCGAATCAGCTGATAGCGGAGCTTGACTACGAGGCCTGCCTGAACTAACGCAGAATGCTTGATTTTGCAACCTTAAAACAAACATTTTGCAAAACACAGTTCTCTAAATTAGAAATTAATGCCACACCTGTGTACTAAATACCAAGCCAGTGCTCACATGTGAAAACACTTCATTTTCACTTAGAAATCATAGTCATTAAAATACACAAATGACAATACAATGTTTCGAGAAAGAAATAAATCCCCCTTGCATTTCTGTTTGCTTTTGCATGTTGTGTGTGTTCTGAGAAAGTTTAATGAAAAGGAGATATTGTATAAATTCAGAAATAGTATAAGCAATTATCAAAAACTTTCATTTTACACATATTTTTGAGTAACTAAACCAGGGGTGGGGAATGTTGATCCTGGAGGGCCATTGTCCTGCAGAGTTTAGCTCCAACTCTAATTAAACACCTGAAGCTAATCAGTCTTCAGGATTACTAAAGTTACAGGCAGGTGAGTGTTTTTTTCAGGGTTGGGGCTAAACTCTGCAGGACAATGGCCCTCCAGGATCAGCGTTCCCCACCCCTGAATTAAACTATATACCTTTATAAAGAGGCAAGGAAATGCTTCATGTTTAGCAACAAATGAAGGAGAAAAATATATTTTCATATATTTCATTTTCATATACTAAATGCTACTGTTAATGTTATATAGGTTAAGGGCATAAAGCTCCTTCTTCCCTCAAACTCAAAGACTCATACAACATGCGCACAAACTGATCAATAGATTTAAATTAAATGACTGTGGGGGGTTTTATCGCTGTTAGATTCCCGTCAGTTCTCTCTGGATCTAAACACCGTGTATAAACATGTGCCAAATGCTCATTCTGGCACAATTATAAAGAGACTGAACTCCCTGTAATCTCCAGCTCGTCTACAATAGGAGTGTATGTGGATCACAGAGCAGGAATTCTGTCCTTCTACAGCGTCTCTGACACAATGACCCTCATCCACAGAGTCCAGACCACATTCACTCAGCTGCTCTATCCTGGGTTTTGGTTAGATCAGGGATCGTCAGTGAAACTTTATCATCTTATAAAATAGATCTCTACAAATAATATTGTCATATCATAGCTCTGTCATATCATAGCAGTGAGATAATATGGAGTATTTTATTTGCTAATCAAGTATTTGCAGGGGCTATATGTAGAAACCCTTGTTATTAGCGACACCAGTGGCCGTTAAGTGTTTGCACTCGTGCACATGTAATGTACAAGAGGCTGAACATGATTCAAGGCCCCGATACTCACGGCGAAGATTTGTTTTTGCTTAGTGGTAAAAAGATGTTTGAAATCCCTTTGCAGCGATGTACTGTTAACGAACATCACGATGCCTTTCACGCTTTCATCTCAACAACAAAATAAATGCACAACAAAATGACAGTGCTGAGAAAACAGCAGTTAAGAAAGCATTTGATCGTAGCGATGTGGATATGTTTGTACCAGGTCTGAAATTACCGGCATCTTGTTGACAGATGATGAAGTAATGAAAATTACACTGTTATGAGAGCTTAAGTATAACTGAGACTATAGACTATATATAGATATGGCTATGTGAGACTATAGTTTAAATTAATCCCTTTTCTTTGCATGACACATTGACATTACAGTAGAATTTCTCGGCATTATCCTGAACATTGTATAAGCATTTATTTCATGTGTCATAGAACGGAAGAGAGGCTCTCGGGAGTGCGCGTAAATGTCTACTTTGTATACTTTTATTTTTTCTGGCAAAAACGTCCCAAGTCCTTCACATAAAAATCAGTCTACAGGCTTTCATAGACAATCTAGGAAGTCAGGGAAGGTCTCATTTTTTTAAGTTTTGGGAATAATAAAGTGATTAATACATGCAAATTCTTACATATATAGCCCCTTAAATTTTTTTAATTTTTAACTCCTGTAAAGGCATGTCACATATTATTAGAACTTATCCCAGGCTTCGTAATCATAATATTCTACTAAAATAAAATCAACTAATATAAAAATGCATGTAATGTAAGAGTAAGACAACAATGACTTTGGGAAATTATTGTTTGCAGTAATCACAAATCATATCAGTACACCGTATGTTTATGTAAATCCTATTAATATCAAATTCCAGTTTAAATTTGTATTTCAAATTACTGCTGATTTTTCTATACCATCTGTATTTACACAATAACTAAATCTGAGTGAAAATCTGAGAAAAATATTTTTCACAGTAACAACAAATAATATCTGTTCACTTTATGTAATTATATTTATGTTTTTGTCTAATATTGTTTTTTAATATATTTGGGTTATTCAGATATTGCAGTATCATTCTCTGCTTTTGCTTTGTAAATCTGCTTTTTATTACATGCAATGTGAAATATTAATAAATGTGAATATCCAAACACTGTTTTTGTTCTCATCGAAGCAAATTAAGTCAGCATGATTAAACAAATAGAGTTAATAGAAAATACTAGTGACTCCGGGCAAATATTACATTTTTAATTTGAAATATTCTCATGCCAGTTCATGTGAGTTCAGTGGTTCTATCTTAATATTATAAAGCGATAAGAATACTTTTTGTGCGCAAAAAACAAACAAAAAAAAAAAAACAAAAAAAAAAAAAAACGAATTTTCAACAATATCTGATATGGACCGATTTCAAAACACTGCTTCATGAAGCTTCTGAGCTTTATGAATCTTTTGTTTCGAATTAGTGATTCGGATCTCCTATCAAACGGCTAAATTGCTGAAATCACGTGACTTTGGCGCTCCGATTCACTGATCGGCCCATATATTGTTGAAAAGTCGTTATTTTGTTTTTTTGGCGCACAAAAAGTATTCTTGTCACTTTATAATATTAAGATAGAATCACTGAACTCACATGAACTGTTTCAAATATGTTTTTAGTACCTTTATAGACCTTGAGAGTTTCAATGGCTTTGCTCTCAAAAGAGGCCTCACTGAGCCATCGGATTTCATCAACAATATCTTAATTTGTGTTCCGAAGATGAACGAAGGTCTTACGGGTGTAGAACGACATGAGGGTGAATAATAAATGACATTATTTTCATTTTTGGGTGAACTAACCCTTTAAATCTATGAATCTTTAAGGGAAAAGATTCGAAGCATTAAGAGTGTCGAAAACAGTACCATCTTGTGGCAGGTAAAATTTATAGCAGTCATAAACACGACGTTTTATCCATTAATCACAAATAAAAGCCTGACAACGCTAAAATGTGTTAAATTTTCTGATAATATAAAAGTGTGGCAATAAATTCAATGTTATAATAATAATACCAACAGAGTTGTTTGAGGCAAGTAAATGGCGCTCTAATTATTTTATGGTTTTTACTGTTTATATGGCAGAATATATGATAAAATAATATATAAATAGTACATGGACGTGAGCTTCCATAAACCAGTAGAGTGGTTTGGATTCAAACATGCAGACACGCAAAGTGAAGCATTCACATGACGTGACTGGACAAAAAGTGAAGATTCGTCTTTCGTTGATCACGTGTTTTTCTGAAAACAATATGCGCTGCGTAGCTACTCGATACGGGCTTTGAAGCTTCAGTGTCACATGTAACATCACTACAGGCCATCATCAGCTGTTCAGTCTGCATCTATTGAATCTAATGAGGTAAGCCACAAAATAACATGTTTTGTCTTAGTTACATATTTTTACAATACAATAGTTAAATGGATCCTTGAAAGGGACTTTGGTCACACCTACAAACACACCTGTTTTGCACACTTCTCGAAACAGGAAACACTTCTCAGTTGAGAGAAATTGAAACTTAAGTGTTGTTCAGCCGTTGTATCTGTGTGTTCGTGCAGTGAAATGGCAGAATCCCGTATTTCAGTAGCCGAAGATCAGTTCAGCTGTTCAATCTGTCTGGATCTACTGAAGGATCCAGTGACCATCCCCTGTGGACACAGTTACTGTATGAGCTGCATTACAGAGTACTGGAATAAAGATGATCTGGAGGAAGTTTACAGCTGCCCTCAGTGCAGACAGACCTTCACTTCAAGACCTGCTTTAGGTAAAAATACTATGCTGGCTGAAGTGGTGGAGAAACTGAAGCAGACTAAACAGTCTCGTCCTGCTCTCAGTTACGCTGGACCTGGAGATGTGGGCTGTGACTTCTGTACTGGAAGGAAACGCAAAGCTGTAAAGTCCTGTCTGGTGTGTCTGGAATCGTACTGTCAAACTCACTTTAAGTGTCATGAAGAATCTCCTTTAAGGAAACGACACAAAGTGACTGATGCCACTGGACGACTTCAGGAGATGATCTGCCCTCAACACAACAGACTGCTGGAGGTTTTTTGTCGTATGGACCAGCAATGTATTTGTTTGATGTGTACGATGGATGAACACAAAAATCACGATACTGTTTCAGCTGAAGCAGAGAGGACAGAGAAACAGGTATGAACTGAAAGCACATATAAATAATGCTGATTCTTGCAGTCATCAGAATCAGAATAACTGTCATTATGCCAGCTATTATGCAGTTAATGATGACATTATCATGCAATAATATTAATGTTGATATTAATATTAAGATAGTTGCAATATCCAGAAACCATTCAAACAAAACAATTTTTTCTCCTCTAGAAACAGGTTGGAAATATACAAGGAAAATTCCAGCAGAGAGTCCAAGAGAGACAGAATGAGCTTCAGGAGCTCAGAGAGGCTGTGGAGACTCACAAGGTGAGACGATTAATCACTGAGGAGCGCAGTGGTGGCCCACTTTCCCATCCCACTGAATGGTCTGAATGTTTTTGTGTCCTAACAGCACTCTGCACAGGCAGCAGTGAAAGTCAGTGAGAGGATCTTTAATAAACTGATCCAGTCCATCAAGAAAAGCCGCTCTGAGGTGACACAGATGATCAGAGATCAGGAAAAGGCTGCAGTGAGTCGAGCTGAAGAACGACTGGAGCAACTGGAGCAGGAGATTGATGATCTGTGGAGGAGAGACACTGAGCTGGAGCAGCTTTCACACACAGATGATCACATTCATTTCCTACAGGTAACAGATCTGTATAACAATACTGTTGTCATAAACAACATCTCACCTAATTTTACTGTGATAACTATTATCTAAGCCACTAAAATAATAATACATATATCTGTTAGATCCATTTGCTTTACCAGATCCTGTCAGAAGATATGTTTTGTCTGGTATTCAAAATAAAATCCAGTTCAAGTTTTGTCTGATACCAGTTAACACTATATATTATTATACCAACACAAAGGCAATGGAGATTTACATCACATGCACACAGGTTGCTTTTAAAGGCACAATATGTAGGATTTGTGGATTAAAATATCCAAAAACCACTAGAACAGTGTTATATATTTTGTTGACTTGTGTACTTACTTACATTATCCCAAATGTTTCCAAGAATGTTTAAATCCAGAGAAATAAGCAATTTTTAACCAGGACATGGGCTGTGTCCGTACGTCGCCTATCAGTGACATCATACCCGCGTTACCCTCGGTTTCTGATTTTATTTTGTAGAAACCATGGAAACACTAAAGACGCTTTAATATATTACATGTTTTGTTAGACAAGAGAACAACTGTTTTGATACATTTATAGACAGAAAACTAATCATTGTTATATAGCTCAACACATTTAGTCTTATTGTTTAAAGCTAGTTTTCTTGATTTTCTGTGAGCACCATGTTTTACCATGCCTCAGAGAAAAACACTATTTTGTCAAGTAGCTAACATAGCATAATCAGATGCAGCTTTATTTTTAGTAACAGTAATACAGAATTTTCTCCATCATACAGTTCGTTTTAAAATGAATCGCATGCCATTTATCAACACAAGCCATCCAGCATTTATTAATATGATATTCTAAAATCGATCTAGCTTACTGCAGTGTGCAAAAAGTGTCTCACAGCAGCCGCCGAGCGAACGCACGGAGTAACGTTATAATTTTCAACATACTCATATGTATCTAATATGATAAACAGTGCTGCGTTACCTCATATGCTTTTGTTGAGTATGATGTTCTTTTCATCTCACTGTTCAGACAGGCAACAGAATTAATATTTTTTCTGTCAGACTGAAGTTTTAAAAAACGTTAATTTTTAAACTTTTTTTATTAACAGTTGCATGTCTTTTAAATTGCAATTCTTTTTCAAATTTACATTTAAAGCAGATTCTTTCTTACCTAGTGGCTGGAAAGTGTATATCATGTAAGTTTAAATTACTCAGATAGCATGGGAATAAAGAGCCCCCGTGAGAACATGATTATAATTAAAGTAGGCAATGTTTTTCATAAACATTGTTGGTTGAAAGTTTCTTTACTATGAAAGCTTGTTTTTGCCACATAATAGAAAATAAAAAGGTAATTGCGACTTTTTATCTCATAATTCTGACTTTTTTTTCTCGTAATTGCAAGTTTACATCTTGTAATTCCAAATTATCTTTTAAATTGTTTTATTCCGTGGCGGAAACAAGCTTCCATACTTTACAACCTGATAGAAATCAATAATTAAAGTGGTCTAAATATATATGTTCTGTGAAAGTCTGAGGACCATAAAATGTTTGTCCATTGCATTCAGACCGAATGCAGGATGTCCAACCTGCCTGTCAACCTATGTATTTGCATACCTCTGTGCAGTAACAGTTCTGGCGTATTTGGTGCTCTAGGTGAAATAAGACATGTCAAAAAAATACAAATGCATAATTTATTAAATGAATGCCATAGTAACTAAAATCACTCAATGATTAAACTAGTTTTAAATTGGATGAAACCGCCTCAACATTCCCAACAAAGACTGATGAGGAAAACAGGAGAAACATTGTGCCATGAATTAAGTTAGAAGACTTTTAAATCCCAAAATCACCACCCTTACAAACATTTACCATGAATGTACTGTAGTAATTTACCATGGTTATATTGAATACTATGTTATAGTCATTTATATTGTATTTTATTATGTGGGTAGGGGAGTATATAATTCATTTCTTTGTGAAGGTGTGTATAGTTTTTACCAGTGTTTAGGTGTTTTTTTGTTTTATATAACATATCATAATATCATTTGACAGTGGTAGTGAGTAGCCATTACAAAAAATACAGATTAATTTGGAAAAAGTAAGTGCAATAAATATCTAGGGGAGGGAGGACGCTGCTAATGAAGTTTTTGTGTCTTTTTATCTATTAATATTTCTGTATATTTATTCTCTCTAGAGCTTCCAGTCTCTCTCTGAACCTCTGGAATCCACAGATGTATCCAGCTTTACTGTTAGTTCTGTCCTCTCTTATGAAAATATGAGAAAACCCATCTCTCAACTGAAAGAAAAACTGGAGAAGTGCTGTACAGAAGAGATGAAAAAAATATCTGGTCAAGGTAAAGTGACAAAAACGGTTACTTCAGAAATGAGTTACATTATGTAACGAGGAGCGAGATGCTTGAGCATGTTAAAAATAAATATGTTATTCTAGCACAGTACACATAGCAAGTTTTTTTTTTTAAATAAATAGAAAAAATAGAATAGAATAGAATAGAATAGTAGTATTAATGGGTCAAGTGTTTTTGGTTTTTTCTTGAAAATGTAAAGGTAAAGGTCCATGAAATAATAATAATAATAAGAAGAAGAAGTTATATAGCGCCTTTCTGCAGACTCAAGGACACTTTACAATCATTTATCCATAAACATGACAGCAGAAATAAGGATAGGCATACATATAGATTGAGTGTAGCGAACACAAAAACACAACCAGATAAAGAAACATGAAAATTAGAATACATATACATTACAATTAGAGTACATATACATTAGCATTCATTTACATAGAGTGTAGAGAACACACACACACACACACACACACACACAAAAAGATCAGGAGACAGGAAAATTAGAAAAACACAGGGTGAAAAGATGTTTTCAGGTAGGCTTTGAAATCCTGTAATGATGAGAGGTTGCGAATATGCTGGGGAAGAGAATTCCAGAGGGTTGGGGCAGCGATACAGAAGGCCCTATCACCAAACGATGTTAATTTGTACCGAGGGACTAGCCATAGGCCAGAAAAATGGATGTAAACGAGCAATATTTTGAGGGTGAAAAAAAGCAGATTTGGTGAGTGATGAGATATGAGAAGAGAAAAAGAGGGAAGAATCAAAAATGATGCCTAGGTTTTTAACAGTGGTGGAAGACTGAATTCGAGAACCAGCAATATCAATGTTGCCAATACAGAGGTGGGATGTACATTTAGGGGGGCAATCAAAAGTAGATCTGTTTATCAGTGTCAGTGATTGTCAGTCATCCATGCATTTATTTCATCAATGCAGGCTGATATGATATCTCTAGGGAAAGGAGCAGTGCATTTGAAACTAATGTATAATTGTGTGTCATCTGCATAGAAATGAAAGTTAAAGCCTTGACAACGAATAATGTGACCTAAAGGAAGCGTGTAAATGATGAAAAGTAAAGGCCCAAGAACAGATCCTTGAGGAACACCATGCAAGACGGGCAGTAGTGGACTTAGCCTGACAGATAGATACAAAGTACTGACGGTCCGACAAGTAAGACATAAACCAGGACAAAACGGTTCCAGAAATGCCAAGAGCAGAGAGTCGTGTGATGAGAATGGTTTGAGAAATGGTGTCAAATGCAGAGGAAATGTCAAGGAGAATTAAGATGCAGACAGAGCCTGAATCAACAGCCATGAGAAGATCGTTCACCACCCATGTTCACTTGCAGAACGCAAGCTTCTGGGGGGCACATAAGTCTTAAGTAGTGAGTTTTATATCTATTCTAACTACGTATATGTGTTTATTTTCTTAGTAACAAACATCAACATCATTTCCAGTAATGAACCCAGGGCTATGGAGGCGTTACAGTGTAAGACACTATGAACACACACACTTGCATATGTTTCACGGGACTCTCAGTAAGCATAATTATGCTGAGCTAATCAAATTTTCTATCCTCTAACCCCAACCAAACGCCTAATAAAAAATGCCCATCAGGGGGTGCCAAGGACTAAACAAAAAGGCTACCTTGGTTCCAAATGCTGTAACTTTTTATATCTTTATGCGATCACCACAAAATTGAATCAGATGCAGCTCACATATAGAAAATGTTTTTTTAAAAAAAAAAAAAATGTATCCCCCTACCTTATTTCCTTCATGAGATATTGCATGTCAAATTAGAAATATGTAAAATAGAAATATGTAAAATTTCCCTTGAACACACTTTTTTTTTTTTTGCCTTTTATTAGCAGTTTCTCAGCATGAGAATGTCCAAGTTTTTATTTTTTTTTAATTTAAACATTTAAAAAGTTTTCTATTAAATGATACCAACCTTTTGACTCTCCTTGCTACAGATTTGGAGTTATGAGTCATTATTTTTATGCATTAAGCATTTTTTTATGCAAAAAAAAAATGCCTACCAAATGCTGTAAGTTATGATTACTTCATGCTATCACCACAAAATTTGAATCAGATGCAGCTCACATAGAGAGGAACATCACCAAATTATAAAAAAATAATTATCCCCCTACCTTATTGCCTTCATGAGATATTGCATGTCAAATTAGAAAGATATGTAAAATTTCCCTTTCTAATTTGACATGCAATAACTCATAAATGCAATTAGGTAGGGGGATAATTCTTTTTTGGTGATGTTCCTCTATATGTGACCTGCATATGATTCAAATTTTGTGGTGATGTGTGTGTATATATATAACTCAAATAATAACTCAGTTATTACCAGGCAGTTACAATTTACACAATATATTTTTATTTGTGAACTAATGTTCTGCTTTTCTTTTTAATAGTCTTCCCTCTATCTGACGACGAATCAGACCAGTGATTCTTTCATACTGTGAACAAAGAGCCGAATTCCGAATCAACTCTCAGGAACCTAAATCAGAGGATCTGCCATTTGGGACACCATTCAGTCTAGAAATCCCAGCTAAATACTTCATGGCCATGCAAGCTTGAAAGAGATGATCCTAGCTAAAGGAAGATCGTTGTCAACGATAGGCGGTTAACCCAAGACTAATGGTCAAAAGGACAAGACATCGTGACTCGCACGAAGAAAACCACAAAGATAACACCAGAGGTTGTTTGATCCCCGAAACATAGATACAGAACAGACCTTCTTCTTCTTAAAGACCATTGAATGACCTCCAAACACGGGTTTGAAATCTACAGGTTTGATTTCTACAGTTTGAAATCTACAGAAAAACCACAGAGACTGTTTTTACATATAAAAATCAGACATAAATGCATCAGACCATTCCAAAACAATGCTAGATGGACTTATAATCAAACATCGTTCAAATGCGTAATTCCATATCATGTCTACAACCTATATCTGTGACTATTATGCTTAGATCATAATTCATGCAATTGTTATAACTATTCAATGGTTTAATGGAAGCATGGAGTGTTTGATATCAGTGTGAATGTCGTCTGACTTTAATTATTCTTTGAGTCAAATCTGTGTAAAATGTATTGTATTCTTATTATAGAAATCACGTCAAATCTGTACTCTCTGCTAAGAGCGGGAAGGCTAGGAGACCATCAGACAACATGTAATTTATGTGAGAGGAGGAGAAATAGCCACCACTGAACCAAAGACGATATCTAATTGGTCAGAACTCTTCAAAGAGGCTGGACAGACACCTCAGGTTAAAAGCATCAGACAAGTAGAAAATCGAAAAGACGACAGATCAAAACAGCAGAAAATTGGTTAAAAGTTTAATTCAAGCCCGCATCAAACTTCAAACTTCAGTTCATCCACGAAACTTTCCAATCATCCGCCAACACACCAACGTGATTGGCCGCCCAAGACATCAATCCAGACATGACGAGAATCATTTGTTAGAATCATCAGTAAAGTCTCATTGGTATTTAAAGAGAAGTGTCTTGTGTTATGTGCTTAAGAATTTAATGTCTTAAACTGCTGATCTGGTTACCTTGTTAATAAATAGTGTTTTCACTATAGTTTGGATATTAATATCCACTACAGAGTGGATAGTTACAGCATGTTCAAGGGAACACTGGACGACTCATTTGTTCGGCCGTAAAATAAGTGATTCATTCAAAATTCCCTATAAATGAATTAATAATTCCCTTTGAGCTAAACTGACCTGTTTTCCCTTACAACTTATTTTCAGCAGTCATCAAGCTTGTTCACACTGGTCACAGACACTGACACGAAGATGTACCTTTAATTTCCCCACGCTGATCGCTCACTAAAAACCCCCACAGTCATCATGTTTTAGGCCATTTCGAGTTTGATTTTGACAACACAATAAGCGGTGATATCTAAGTGGCTGACTTGTTTACTTACTTTTTAAATGAGTCTTCCCATTAAAGCCATCACTGTCTTTATTTAGGCTGATGTGAGAACGCACATAAAATCAAGAGGCAGGATTTATCATATGAACCAATCATAACCGGTCATATCCAATCATAGCTCGATGGAGGCATTGCCTCCTCTCACATGACTTTCCCCCATTTATTCTCAATTACACCCCATCAAACTCTTTGCACACTTTGGGGGTCTGTTAAAAGGCAACAAGCTCAGGGGAGGCAAGCCTCCTGCTGTAACTTTACCTGCAGGTGTCGCTGTTGGACAGTTTTACTTTAGAAAATGATTGACTTTTACACTTTTTTAGTCACATTTTGTAATATTTGTATTATTTATATATATATATATATATAAAACTGAACTGTATTTATGTTTATATATATATATATTTTTTTTAAATTGCTTACACTCTAAAAGTGGTATTTGAAGCCATTCAATATATATGATGTATATGCATAAGTGAATATATGTAGTGAATGGCTTCACACTCAGTGAAGCCATTCACTTATACATCTAACCTTTAAACCAAGAAACTACACCCAATGACCATATGTGAAAACAATTAATTTGTTCACTTAGGAAATAAAAACTCAATGTTTTGTAATAAAAAAGAAATTATTTTACTCCCTTGCATTTCTGTTTATTTTGTAAATTTATACTAAATATGCATATAAGTCAAGTCACCATTACTTCTATAGCACTTCATACGATACGGACTGTTTCAAAGCAACTTCACAGTCGTAACAAATTCAAATTCTGCTGCTTTAATTTCAATTAAAGCAGCTCTAACAAGCCAATAGTGTTATTATACAGCTCAAGTCACTTCAATTTACAGTTTTTCCCAATTGCTAACACACAATTCATGAAACAATTCACCATTTTCTCACAACTATAAACACAGTCAATATGCAGAATCCCACACCGAAATTCAAGCCCTGTAACACCAACAATATTCATATGGAGCAAATGAAAGGAGTGAGTGTGTCAACTTGTTGTCAGAGAGATGAGAGAGCAAAAAAGAGCTGTTCAGTGTATACAGTTGCATGAAAAAGTATGGGAACCCCTTGCAGAATTAAAATTATTCACATTTTCACAGATTCTGCAAAGGGTTCCCATACTTTTTCATGCAACTGTACATGCAAATTCTTACATATATAGCCCCTTAAATTTTTTTTAATTTTTAACTCCTGTAAAGGCATGTCACATATTATTAGAACTTATCCCAGGCTTCGTAATTATAATATTCTACTAAAATAAAATATCAACTAATATAAAAATGCATGTAATGTAAGAGTGAGAGAACAATGACTTCAGGAAATTATTGTTTGCAGTAATCACAAATCATATCAGTACACCTTGTGTTTATGTAAATCCTAAATTCCAGTTTAAATTTGTATTTCAAATTACTGATGATTTTTCTATACCATCTGTATTTACACAAAAAATAAATCTGAGTAAAAATCTGAGAAAAATATTATTCACAATAACAACAAATAATATCAGTTGTTTTATTGTTTTTTTTTACTATATTTGTGTTGTTCAGATATTGCAGTATCATTCACTGCTTTTGCTTTATGAATCTGCTTTTTATTACATGCAGTGTGAAATATTAATAAATGTGAGTATCCAAACACAGTTTTTGCCCTCATCAAAAATAATTAAATCAGCATGACTAAACAAATAGAGTTAATAGAAAATACTAGTGACTCCGGGCAAATAATTACCTTTAGTTTGAAATAGCCTGTTGAAAGATGGCGCCGGGTTTAAATTCCCACTTTGAATGGTATTAATTTAAACTGTCATAGCAGTAGTAATAATTAACAGTTGTTCTGGGCTATCTTTTATGTGTTTTTAAAGCTTTTTAAATCAATAACATTAATCAATGGAAGCCACATGAAAAACACATTTTAATGTAGACAGTTTGGTCAGTTTCAAAAAAAGTTTCACTGATTCATTTATGCCATCCCTACTGTTCCCAGACCTTCACAGAAAAATCTAAAAGGCTATGTATATTATGTATATGTACCATGTAAACCTTGATGTTCAGTATTTTGAGATGTTTGTCAACTTTATTTGCATAGTGTACTCCCACTCTGAAGTCCCTATTTAAACCACAAACACATACACTCTGGAGCTAGGAACCGTTTTTCTTTATTAGAGCTCCAATCCAAAATTAAGAAATTTTACTTTGATTATACACTTTTTACTTCTGTATTCATTTTCAATGATTTTTAATTGACATTTAAAAAGTGTCATATCAGATTATTGTCCCAGAAAGCTTTCAGTCAGACAAGAAGACGCACAATGGCTCAGTTTTTATCAACCTACTTCTTAGTGTTGATATCAGCACAACTGGTGAGTATTTCTCATACTTAGGCCTATATTAATGTGATCTATTGTTTTATAAGTCTTGTAACTACATGTGTAGTGTGCTCATACACATCATATTATTTTTCTTATAGGTCAGATCATCTGGTATGTTTGAGTTGAAGGTTCACTCTTTCACAACCACCAGCAGCAGTGTGTGTAAACAGTCCAAAGACTGTCAGATTTCTTTCCGTGTTTGCCTGAACTACACAGAGGATGTCATATCATATAGGCTGGCATGTTCAAATGGCACTGGACTGACAGGAACATTCACAGACCAGAGCTCCATTTCCACTAGTGAACCAATAACTTTGCCCTTTAACTTAAAGTGGCTGGTGAGTAGGTCAAAATGACTGAACACTGAAAAATATTCATTTAACAGATATAGCATAGACTTTGCATAAGCGTACACAAAAAATGTCATTATTAACCGACAGATATCACTAAAATAGATCCTAAAATAATCACGTCTTTCTCAGTAACGCTTAAAAAAAATTATCCAGGAGGCGGGGTTGGATCTAGATCCAACTCCTCCCACATATCCCTAAACCTACCCGTCTCCGGCCCCTGGATCTAAACCTACCCATCCCCACCCCCTGGATCTGGATTCAACTCCTCCCACTTTACATATCCCTTAACCTACCCGTCTTCGCCCCCTGGATCTCGTGTGTTCTGCAGTGAGGGTCTACTGGAGAGGTCAGAGTCTTTGTTTATTCAGTCAGAAGACTTTGAGCGCGTTCTGCCGGTAAATCATTTTGCGGGTTCTCAAGGAAGCCCATATATGGGAATCAGGAAGCTGGGAAAGACAGTTGTCAGATTGTCATGTGAGAACACTATGTTGCTACCGTTGCGTTTATTGTGACCACTAACATCAAAATACCAGCGTAAAGTAGATTCGAAATAAAGCCTCGTGAAGCTTTTAAAGGATTAGTTCACTTCAGAATTAAAATTTCCTGATAATTTACTCATCCCCACGTCATTCAAGATGTTCATGTCTTTCTTTCTTCAGTCGAAAAGAAATTAAGGTTTTTGAGGAAAACATTCCTTCAGTGTTGTACAACGGATTGAAGGTCCAAAATTCAGATTCAGTGCAGCTTCAAAGGGCTCTACACGATCCCAGCTGATGAATAAGAGTCTTATCTAGCGACATGATCCGTCAATGATGATACATTTTTGCTCACCTGTCACCCAACGCGACTGATGGAGTATTCTACAGTGGGGATCGAAAGTTTGGGAACCCCTTTCAGAATCTGTGAAAATGTGAAAATTTTTAACAAAACAAGAGAGATCATACAAAATGCATGTTATTTTTTGTTTAGTACTGTCCTGAGTAAGATATTTTACATAAAAGATGTTTACATATAGTCTACAAGACAAAAAAATAGCTATATTTATTAAAATAACCCCGTTCAAAAGTTTGGGAACCCTTGGATCTTAATACTGTGTGTGGTTACCTGGATGATCCATGACTGTTTTTTTGTTTTGTGATGGTTGTTCATAAGTCTCTTGTTTGTTCTGAGCAGTTAAACTGAGCTCTGTTCTTCAGAAAAATCCTCCAGGTCCTGCAAATTCTTCAGTTTTCCAGCATCTTTTGCATATTTGAACCCTTTCCAGCAGTGAATGTATGATTTTGAGATCCATCTTTTCACACTGAGGACAACTGAGGGACTCAAACACAACTGTTAAAAAAGGTTTAAACACTCACTGATGCTCCAGAAGGAAACACGATGCAATAAGATCTGGGGGGTGAAAACTTTTGAACAGGATGAAGATGTCCACATTTTTCTTATTTTGTTGAAATATAATTTTTTTTCATTTAGTACTGCCCATCGGAAGCAACAGAAGATACTTGCATGTTTCCCAGAAGAAAAATTAAGTACAATTTACCTTGATCTTCAAATTCAAAAAGTTTTTACCCCCCGGGTCTTAATGCATCGTGTTTCCTTCTGGAGCATCAGTGAATGTTTGCAGCTTTTTAACAGTTGTGTTTGAGTCCCTCAGTTGTCCTCAGTGTGAAAAGATGGATCTCAAAATCATTCCGTCACTGCTGGAAAGGGTTCAAATATGCAAAAAATGCTGGAAAACTGAAGAATCTGCAGGACCTGGAGGATTTTTCTGAAGAACAGAGCTCAGTTTAACTGCTCAGAATAAACAAGAGACTCATGAACAACCATCACAAAACAAACAAACAGTCGTAGATCATCCAGGTAACCACACACAGTATTAAGATCCAAGGGTTCCCAAACTTTTGAACGGGATTATTTTAATAAATTCAGCTATTTTTTTTGTCTTGTGGATTATATGTAAACATCTTTTATGTAAAATATCTTACTCAGGACAGTACTAAACAAAAAATAACAAGCATTTTGTATGATCTCTCTTGTTTTGTTAAAAATTTTCACATTTTCACAGATTCTGAAAGGGGTTCCCAAACTTTCGATCCCCACTGTATTTCTGATGAACTCCACACGCTTGCGCTACATTCTGACAGCTGTACAAATGATTTGGAACGTTTTCTTTGAGTGCAACACGACAGCGGTTGCCCAGTGTATCACGGTATTACAAAATTACTATTGTCATTACAGGGAACTGTCTCAGTGATAATTGAAGCATGGAATACAGAGTCCTCCAATGATCCATCAACAGGTATGCTCCTTAATTTTTATTTATTTATTACACAATTTGTTTATTTTATAGACCAGTGTTTAATAATCCACTTATTGTTTTTCAGAGGATCTAAACAGTATGATTAGCCGCTTCACCACCAAAAGAAATCTTACTATTGGTGAGAAATGGTCCCAGGATGTGCATCTTGGAGAGCAAAGTAAACTACGCTTTTCTTACCGCGTAGTGTGCGATGAATTCTACTATGGCGATGACTGCTCTTATTTCTGCCGTCCACGGGATGACCCGTTCGGTCACTTTAACTGTGACGCCTCTGGAAATAGAATTTGCTTGCCTGAATGGAAAGGCGAATATTGTGCAGAACGTAAGTGCTTTTTGTTTGTTGTTCATTAAAGCGATAGATCACACAAAAATTAAACTTATCCCATGATTTACTTACCCTCAAGCCATCCTATATGACTATCTTCTTTCAGATGAACACAATCAGAGTTATATTAAAAAAAATATCCTTTATAAGGGTAGTGAATGGGGCTCCTGATTTTGGAGTCCAAAAAAGTGCATCCATCCATTATAAACCATATCTACAGGATATCTACGGCTCCAGGGGGTTAATAAAGGCTTTCTGAAGTGAAACGATGAATTTTTGTAGGAAAAATACCCATATTTAAATCTTTATAAACTATAATAGCTAGCTTCTGGCAGATGGCCTACACAAATCGACTTACGGCGGAAGCATAACCTCTGACATGACATATTGAAGAACGTGGAAGCACAGAGCAAAACAAAACACCAGTCACGAATTAGAAGTCTAAAACGAGAATTTTTTAAAGAGAAATGTCAGAGGATATTGAAAACCCATCGCTTTGCTTCAGAAGGCCTTTATTAATCTTTAACCTTTAATACTAACACTTTTTGGACTCCAAAATCAAGAGCACCATTCACTACCATTATAAAGCTTGGAGGAGCCAGGATATTTTTTTAATATATCTCTGATTGTGTGTGTGTGTGTGTGTGTGTGTGTGTATGTATATACACAATAGCCAATATGTTGTATTTTAGTCACTTAGAAAAATGATGTACATGATTATAATTATGCAATAATAAGGAATAACATAAAATATAAATATTGCTGAATATGATGCACAGTCATTCTAATTTCCTCATTCCTCTCCCTCTCGTTTTTAACAGCTATCTGCTCATCCGGCTGTAGTGAGGAACACGGTTATTGTGAGGCCCCCGGTCAGTGCAAGTGCCTGTACGGTTGGCAGGGCCCCCTCTGTAATGAGTGCATACCCTACCCAGGGTGCGTACATGGCACCTGCAATCAACCCTGGCAGTGCATGTGTAAGGAAGGATGGCGTGGCGTATTGTGTGACAAGGATCAAAATGTCTGAATTCAGAAATTGTGTATTTTTCTGGTTACGTGTTTTCATTTATAATAGTCTGCTATGGGGAAGAAAACTGAAAATAAAAAAAAAATCCTTTCTTGGATTATGATGTCCTGTTAACAATAGACTGTGTTTGTGGCAAAATGTGACATTTCTTTATTAAACTGTTTAATATTGTGAGCACAATTTTAGGGCCAGTGTGATATCAAGGGGACATTTCAATAGCAAATGTGATCTGAATACAGAGAGGAGTCAAGACTCATACCCATCACACCTATGGTGTTTTATGCTATCATGACCCCTGCTGGTAGGTTTTGGAATTACATCTTCTGGCTGCAAAGAGAATATATCACGTAATGTACTACTACTTTGACGCTTCAAAAAATTCATAAAGAGATTGTAAAACTAATCCATTTGAATCGAGTGATTTAGTCCAAATTTTCTGAAGAGACATGATCGATTTATATGATGAACAGATTTAATTTGGGCTTTTATTAACATATAAGCTAAACATTCATCAACTCACAAATCAGTTGTAGAAAACGGAAGCTCAATCATGCTTGCTTGATTTCATTCTCGTGTTTATAGGCAGTATGTTTGAACTTCTGCAAAAACCAATGAGGTTTGTTCTCATACGTCAGGTTTTACGGTTGAGCCAATAATCTTTGGCCAAAGCCACTTGAAGGCAAGCCGAAAAAAATGCGCAATGCCTGCTAACGCTGCAGGAAGGAGACTTAAAGGGATAGTTCACCCAAAAATGAAAATTATCCATGATTTACTCACCCTCAAGCCATCCTAGGTGTATATGACTATCTTCTTTCAGACGAACACAATCGGAGTTATATTATAAAATATCCTGGCTCTGCCAAGCTTTATAATGGTAGTGAATGGTGCTCCTGATTTTGAAGTCCAAAAAAATGCATCCATCCATCATTAAAGATATCCACACGGCTCCAGTGGGTTAATAAAGGCCTTCTGAAGAGAAGCAATGGGTTTTTGTAAGAAAAATATCCATATTTAAATCTTTATAAAAATAACTAGCTTCTGGCAGATGGCCTATGCAAGTCGACTGCTCGATTTACTACATCATATGTTAAAAGAAATAACATTTAATAACATTTGACAAAATTGATTACTACTCTCATTAATCCTTATTTAAGAAAGAAAAATGTTGAGTAATTTTTTAGCACTATACTTCATGCATGTTTTGCCCTACACTCTTGAAAATAAAGGTTCTTTATTGGCTTTAATGATTCCATGGAGAACCTTTACCATTTATGAATCATTTCCATTGCACAAAGGTTCTTTACAGTGGAAAAAAAAAAGTTAAAAATGTTCTTCACACCAAGAAAAAAAAGGTTCTTTTAAAAACTGTTCCCTGAAAGGTTCTTAAAATGGTTCCTCTATGACATCACTGTGATAACTTCCTTTCAGAACCTTTATTTTTAAGAGTTTATGATGGAGTTACAATTGTGGAAGGTTGTTTGAATATGCTTTTCCCCATATTGACCCCAAATTTTGTTTTGTTTTTCAAAGTCAAGCATCCAAAGCAAATTAAATATGAGAAGCAAATCTTACCAAACAAAACAAGAGGACTATATATACACACACAAGACAAATGGGTTAACATGATCAATTAACAAGAGACACACCTATGATCAAGCGTTGAGGACCATAGAAACTAAATGATAAATGTGATTTTAAACAACAAAAAGACACATGAAGTTCAGTTTTCAAAAAAAAAAAAAAAAGAGAACTTTGTGACTAGAAAGCTTTTAAGCACATTACACTACATAAAACGAACTTTACAGTAAAACATTTTAAGGTTTAAAAAATATATGTAATAGACATAAAGAAGGAAAATTAATAAAAATCACCACACAGACACCTCTTGAGCAAATCCATTTTGTTTTATTAAGGTTTTTTTTTATTCATAACAGTAAGAGTCAATTCTAACAATAATAAATGTGCATAAAACAAGTCTTTTAGAATGCAGCACAATATCTTACAGCAACTATAAGCAAAGGGCAGGTGTAAGATTCCATGGAGGGCGTTAAGCATCCAAGCAAGTGCTTTCAGCAGGCAGGACCACCTGTGGTTTGGCCGTTTGGAGCGGCCGACCAGCTTTTAGGCATTGCGTTTAGTGAAGGAAAGTGATGCTTTGGTTTAATAGCTCTTGTGCAGCAACCTCGAATGAGTAAAACGCTGACCTCAGCGGAGGATTTGACAGTTACATTCATTTTGTTTGTTTTTTCGTGTGTGTGGTCGGTGTCCTTACCCTGCTGAAGGCACATTACAAGAAACAAAGCAACTCTTCTGTTGTCGTGTGTTAAGTGGACGTCTTTTGCTAGCATCTAGAGTCGGTTTGAAGGCCTTTTTTTTATAATTGTACTGTTCGGTTATACTCGGATGGATTACCAGTGAACGCGCCTCAATTCAGGCTCAGATATTGATCGAGATACTTGATTTACACTATGCTGTGGCGATGATAGTTACGGTACTGTGAGAAATTAACTTATCTACGTACTTATCTATTATGAGAATTTTACTGTTAATTTTTATTCTTCATGCAGTTATTTATGTCCATCATATGACAAATACTGTGTTTTTGAAGGTGTATCTATTTGTAAAAAACCAAATTTCCCACAGTGGAAATCATGACGAGGCGGAGTGTACTGCCAATTCGGACTCTCGGTACGTGTCGGTACTGTGCAGGCAACGCGGAGCTTTATTTTTTATTTTTTTCTGAACGTGATGGCCGGAAATGATAATAAAAGAGCTGTGCCATATTTCTGCAAGCATCATTTGTTAGCTGGACTATTATTCTAGTTCTTAAATTATCCTAAGAAAATTTCTCATAGTTATAGAATCTTTTATTATTCAAAATAAGATCTCAATATTATACATGTTCCTTTTCTTTTCTTTATATTGACTATGTACAGAAGTGCAAAAAGTCAACCTTCGTCCCTTAAGTTATGGCTCTCTCTCTCCTTTGCAGCTCGAGGCCCGACCCTGTGACCTCCCTCCTTTGTTTTTCATCTTTAAATATTCAGAAATCTCTGATGCTGCTCGTTTTGGCCTGACATTGAGGGATGTTTTTTGAAATATTACAAGACGATTTTTCAATTCTGAAATGCATACAGTAGAAAATAACTTCTTTTACTCTAGTACGTACAATTGATACTTTAACCAGCTAATTGTAGACGTGGTCTCGATTCGACACAAAATAAAGGGTTAAAATATCAACTTTACCAAATCTACAAATAAACTCTTTCGCTGTCATTTTCACTCTCTTTTTTAAGACAAGATAAAACATTTTGTTCAACAAATTCAAAACCAAAATCCTTAGAGCTGAAATTTCAAACATTCTACCATGAAAAATAACATGAAGAATTAAGAATACAACACTACTAGCTAAACATTATGAACTTAACATGATGTAAAAGAAAGTGACAGTAAGAAAAACAATATTTCATTTCCTACATTCTAAAACAGTTCTATGACAATATTGTCAAATACAAAAAAACAAAACAAAAAAAAAAATCTTTATATGCCAACAATAACACAATATATTTCTAACAAAGGCTTTGAAACAGAGTGAACGTTAAGTGTAACATGATTAATAAACACGTAAAATAAGAGTGAAGAATAAAATCTCATCTGTTGTAATTTTTCATTTGTGATTGAGAGAATGTTTGTGTGGGTTCAAACACTGAAATATAAGGCTTTAGTGAGGAAACGGCAATGGCGTGCATCCTTTCAAGTCTGTGCACCTAAACCAGGCTGAAATCCAGACTCAAGCGAACGCGAATTTCCAGCCAGATGAGCCGAGAAGCTCGGGTTCATTCGTTTAATCTTGAGTCTGGTTTTGGCGCTAAAACCCTTGCGAGTAACATGAACGTCCGTTTCCTGGTTTACAAGCAGCCATGTACGTAAAATGAAGCTATACAAATTATTCATCTTCCGTCATCAGTATACCCAGTCAAAACACATTTAAATAAAAAATAAAAAGAGGAAAAAAGACTTTGGCACAACTTAAAAACGTCTCACTATATTCTCCGTTCCTCTTTTCAAAACTATGTTGTTTACAAGTCACGAAATATTCGAAAACGAATCGAAATCAACACAAACGAGAACTGAAGACGAACCCTGACCCAACACTAACCTCATCTTTCCGTGTACCTAGTCTCGAACTCTCAATCTGTAACGAAATACTCAAGCAGTGCTTTTCCAGCATGAATTTTAGAGTCCTCGCATCATTTTCGCGAAGACTGGAACGCAATCGCTCTTTTCCAAGCGCGACTGGCGACTCTACTACGCTCTTGTTACCTTGACGACAACCTCCTAAAGACACTCTCGTTAGCTTCTCCGTTCCATCGCGACATTCACTCGAGCAAGGCAATTTAAAGAAACAGGGCATTAGGAACAAGGCAACCCTGTTCTCATAGGAGTCAAAAAGGCTTCATAGTTCTACAAGGCCTAATGGATGATCGACAAATAAAAATGGCACGTTTCATAAAAACCCACACACTTGTGAAATTATGTATAAAAACAAGCGCTGTAAAAAACATTAATCTCTGGTAAACATAATAACACTGTTGATATAACACTCTAGATCGGTGTCTGGTATTCAGCCGGTGGTTATGGTACATAAAGCTTGCAAGAATGTGCTTTTGAAAGGTCTCAGGTGATCAGTTTCTACCCAAAACATTCATCTGTCAATCTCGTCTCTGCGCTTACAATCTAGTTTGACTAGAAGCCAGAACTAAAGATACAGAAAACTACATACATTTAATTATTTCGCTGGATGTTTTTGTGCCATATCGACTTTTGATTCGCTTTTCAATTCAAGGTGCACCTTTTATAACTTTGTAAACCATCATACAAATTTCGAGGAAAGATAATCAAGGTGTGAATCACAAAAAATATCTCTTGGTCTACTAACATGCCAAAACGGTGTTAGGTCAGACATGAAAATAACTTTTCCTACTAATCCGGTTTGAGAGTAAAAATGCCGTCCTGTCTGACATAATGATGTAGTTCACTCAAATTCTACATATCATGTGGAAGGACACTCAGTTTCACTTCAGTAAAACTTTACCATCATGTATGACCAAAATTCTAATCTTCATAGTATTTTCTATCCGCCGATGATCTTGATGTTAAAATTTTGAATTTTGTTTGTTTGCCTTTTGTCCAGGACAACAGCACATTCCTTTGATCTGAGGAAAAGCAAAAAGAGAATAGATTTAGAACACATGAAAATGAGTGTTAAAGGAATTGTTTAGGCCATGTTCACACTGCCCCAACAGACACCAACAAATCAGAGCAGAGTAGTGGTGTGAATTGGCCTTTTGACAAACATATATAACAATTCTGTCATTATTTAAATTATTTAGAATTTTGAAGAAGTTCTTTTCCATACAATGACGGTTAAACAGGCCATATTATGCCCTTTTACAAAGTCTTGATTTTGTTTTTAGGGTCTACTAGAATAGGTTTTCCTACTTGAATGTTCAAATTACATTATTTTTCACATATTTTACATTATTGCAGCACCTCTCTTCCCAGTCTGTCAGTAACGCTGTTTTGTTCCTGTCTCTATGAAGTCCCTCCTTCTAAAAATCGCAATGTGCTCTGATTGGTCAGCTGGACCAGTGTGTTGTGATTGGTCAACCGATGGTACGCCCCTTACCATAACTGCAAGTTTCAACACACTACTAACAACTCATCCAGGCCTTGTCCCTTTTTGTGTATGCCTTGGGCAGGAATTATTTAAAGGGGACCTATTATGCTCCTTTCACAAGATGTAATATAAGTCTCTGGTGTCCCCATATTGTGTCTGTGAAGTTTCAGCTCAAAATACCCCACAGATCATTTATTATAGCTTGTCAAATTTGCCCCTATTTGGGTGTGAGCAAAAACACACTGTTTTTGTGTGCGTCCCCAGATGAGCTGCTGCTCCTGGCCGCTTTCCAAAAGAGGGCGGAGCTTTAACAGCTCGTGCTTCGGTTGCTCAACAACAACAAAGCTGGAGAATCTCACGCAGCCAAAATGACGATTGTCCAAAAACGGTGTTCAGCCTTACATTGTTCAAACCGGAGTCGGACACTGATGGAGAGACTCAGGAAGAAGTTACAACTTTTAGAATGCATCTGGACGTTTCTGAACGGTTAGTAGATAAATTTATGTAGCTGCTGTGGAGTTGATTCAACTCATTGACTAGCATGTGCTGTCATGTTAATCTTTTGTGCAAATCCAGCATTGAACTGACTCGTTTATGAAGCAGTCCTGCGTAAAATGACAGCATGGCAACAAAACTCTACTACAACAACTCTTCCTCTTCTCTAAAGCAGCCCAACATGGCCTCACCCCCTTTGTCATCTCCCTTTGCATTGAACTTTGAGCGTCGTAACTTTTCAGATGTTGTTTATGGTCAAACAGCAACATTACACACTAATTAAAGTTAAAAAATGAAATTATAATCAACCATTCTTTTAAATGAGGAATGTTGTGATGTGTGCATTACCAGAAGAAAACTCAAGACTACAGCTGAGGCGTTTCAGGGAGCTCAGAAACAGTGTTACTGATATAGAGAATAACTCCCTTTGGAGTGACTTTGTGCTTTGTAACTTTCAGACCTTTTTTATTCTCAAACAGCAACATTACACACTAAAGAAAGTTGAAAATGTTAAAAAAAACAAAGCATAATAGGTACTCTTTAAAAAAGCACCATAAAAGTAATTCACGTGACTTGATAATTGAATTCCAAGTGTTTTGAAGCTTTGTGTGATGAACAGCCTGAAACTTGCACAATAGGTGCCATATATTTTCTTTTTGGAGCTTGACACATCATGTGGTCACTAGAAACTGTAGTTGTATGGAAAGGAACTTCTTCAGAATTGTCCTTTTGTGTTTTAACCAAATACAACAATTCTTTCATTCATGTTTAGAATTTTGTTGGAAAGTTTGAACATTCTTTTCCGTACAATGACAGTTAAAAAAAAAAAAAAAAAAAGCACTATAAAAGTGGTTTATATGACTGAAACTGTGTCACAGGTACCATGTTTTTTTGGTCATATTTGGTCACATGATTACTAGGAACTGTAGTTGTATGGAAATTAATTTTTTCAGAATTTTCCTTTTATGTTCCATGGAAAAAACAAACATGTACGGGTATGAAATTACATCAGGGTAAATGAGAGAAAACAATGACCAAAATTGGGTAATCTTTTGCTTCAAATCAAACTTAAATTTAAAGAGATAGTTCACCCAAAAATGAAAACTTTGTGATCATTTACTCACCCTCAAGTTGTTCTAAAACTGTATGAGTTTCTTTCTTATGAAGAACACAAAAGAAGATATTTTGAAGAATGTTGGTAATCAAACAGTTGATGGGCCCCAATGACTTCCATAGTAGAAAAAAAAAAATACTATGGAAGTCAATGAGGCCCATTAACTGTTTGATTACCAGCATTCTTTAAAATATCTTATTTTGTGTTAAAACAGAAGAAAGAAATTCATACAGGTTTGGAACAACTTGAGGGTGAGTAAATGATGACAGAAATTTCATTTTTGGGTGAACTATCTCTTTAAATTTCTCAGGAAGATAGGGCACAAATCCAGCAGTTTCTGGAAACAATGAAAAATAGAACAGAAATGTGTGAGCACTCACTGTTGTGGGCTGGAACTACATCTGCGTCAAGTACTTGTGACTAGTCAGATGCTCTGCAGATATTATTGGAATCTGAAGATGAACAGAGAGAAATGCATGAAAAAAAGATTCATTGTGACCGTTATTTTTACAAAAATCATTTCAAAGACTAAAATATTCTCCCTCACCCTCACTCCCTCCCCATGACAGTTAAGAAGAGAATAAGTCAAACACAACACAAATTAAGAAATGCCATTAAAGAAAACGACGAACCATTGCTTATTAGTATAAATCTTTCTCACGTGAGGCAGGGAGAAGTCAGTGATTTCCCATGCACATTCCATTTTTCCAACTTGTTGACCTTCACTTTTATTTCAATATTGAAGGTATTTGAAATAGTCTCTACTAATGATTCAATCTACGAAGAACCTTGGCAAAATGGTAATATTTGTAACAGACTTATGTTATGGCGGCCTGCAACGCTGATTTGTATTGATCATATGAATTTAAGCTGTTGGAAACTCTTTTCTGTATCTTGATAAGCAAAACAACAAAATGAAGCAGGAAAAAAAAGAAATAATTTATCCTTCACAGATAAAGATGTACCCGAAGCAAAACACTAAGAAAAACTACCTCATACATACCAATTGCATGTATTCGTTGGTAGTCAGCTTTGATAGAGAAGAGTCCTCAAAATAAAAAAGGACAAAAAAAACAATATTAAAATGCTATTTATAACTGTCAAATACAACATGAAATGGTACTTTAACGATGCTTTAATAGAAATTTCAATTCTTATTGGAGCTTTAATTATATTTTATACCATTTTAACAGCGCACAGGCAATTTCAGACTAATTTTTATTGTAGTTTGTGTGTAAACCCTGTACAGAAGGTACTTCAAACAACTCAATATACTTGTGCACAAATGTTTTTTAGTACAATCCCTCAGTCAGTGTCTGCAGTGAAAAAATTACAGGTCAAAATAAACAGTTTTCATTGTGAATCTGTTGTTTGAAGCACCATAAAAAGATTACGCCTTTTAAAAAACCTGTGTAGGCCAACAAGGGGGAGAGATTACTTTGAAAGGACCCCCGGCATTTAGAAACATCCCTCAGACAGAAAGAGAAAGATCAAGAGAGTGTGTATATGTGTGTGTGAGAGATAGAGAGAAAAAGCCATAAAAGAGCAAACCTGATTGGCTGATGCAGATGCGAAGGGAACACTTGTGGCAGATGTGGTTGCTGCGGACACAGCGGCCGGGGAAGCGCCGTGCATCATGGGAACTTTTCAGAGGGAAAATGGTATAAGCACACATACAGGGAGTGTGGCCAACAGGTGCACAAACATGATGAGTGAGTGGACACAGAGGGGAATGGAAAGAAAAGTGAGCATTGAAGGTGATTTCAGCAAACGGCAAACCAAAAGTGGTGGCAAGAGAGATTGTTCTAAAGAAGACATAAGGGCAGGTAAAGTGTCATATGAGCCAACACATCAAGAGCTACAAGAACAAGGAAACAAAGGCATGGCATCTCATAAACTTTGCATTTAGGTTTCAGCTTCCATCTACTATAGTACGTTAACATTTAACCCTTGTCATATTTTCTGTTACTTGAACATCATGCTCAACACTGATTACAAACAAATGCAGTGAAAAATAATATCAACTACAAAGTGTTAAAAGGATAGTTCACCCAAAAATAAAACTTCTGGCATATTTATTTCCCCCCAAGTTCATTCCAAACCCATATGTTTTTTTTTTTATTTTTTTTTTACGTGGTATACATAAAGCGAAAATTTGCCATCCAGTGGAATTTTGGGTTGTTTTTCTTTAAAGTGCCCCAATTATGCTATTTTAAAGGATTCTAATTTAGTTTTGTAGGTCTCCTACAATAGGTTTACATGAATCCAAGGTCAGATATAACACTTTCTCATAATATACACTGCACATGACCTCTTTACTCACAAGCTGTGTCTCATTTCGGAGGCTGCGTCCTCCAGAAGTCGCATTTGAAGGCTGCATACGTTATCAAGGATGTCTTATTTAAGGAAATTAACCGTAATAAAATTGACTGTTATTCCTTGTGAGGTGTAAAATACTGTCATTTCTTTCTTACTTTGCAATATAATGGTTACTTTTCTTAAATGAGACCGCCTCGATGACGTATGCGGCCGACAAATGCGACCACCGGAGGATGCAGCCTCCGAAATGAGACGCAGCTCCAGTGTCTGAAACGGCTCGATAAAGGATTCGGTATCTCTAAACTCCTCCTTTCCGAGAGCCTACTCTGCTCTGATTGGTCAGATGGCCCAGTCTATTGTGATTGGTCTACCACATACAGCATGTGTCGGAAGCGTAACGCCCAATACCATATCTGAATTTCAACTCCGGAGGCTTCCTCAGCGTTTGTATACACAAATAGTAACAATGGGGTCAGTTTTACCATATCAATTTGAGCGTGAGTCCTCATTGGAAGTGCATGCAAAGTGGATTCGCAGCACAGAAAACAGCAACTTCTCGACATGTCAACAACACAACTGTGGCAAGCAGGGTGGGGCCAAGAGCACTGGGAACAGACGCGAGTGCTAATGAACATCACCTTTGCCCCACCGGCCTCGAGTGTCACGGACAGTGTTGCCAAGTCTGTGGTTTTCCCGCGGAATTGGGCTTCTTTTACACTGTTGCCGCGGGTTGAAACGAACCCAAATAACATGATATTTAGGCCCCGAATTGCAAATTTTACCAGGGGAACCCTGCCAAAAACACAGATTTCACCCCCTGGAACTTGATTTTTACATGGGGACCCCCCTAAAATGCCATTGGGCTAGTTTTGAGTAGCAATTGGGTGGGTTTTGTTGTGAAAACCTGGCAACCCTGCTCACAGAGGATCTCCGGAACACTGTAAACCCTAACGCTCAAAATAATTGATTGGTTTGAGTAGGACAAACTTAAATTAAACAAATTAGTTCAGTCAAATTAACTTTTATGAGTATTTAGAACTTTCTTTTTCTTTCAAGTTCACAGAACTGATATATTTTAAGTAAACTGAAATGTTTCATTGTTTTGAGTTTTATGAACTTGCATGCGGCTTGGTTTGAGAGCAATGTTAAATGCTTTATATTGCTGTACTCATTCAGCAAGTGCTATACCATGCTATTGTTAACATGTTAACAAATTAGCAAGTTAGCATTTTTTGAATTAGCTTGTTATAGCTAGCTAATTTTACACTAATAAAAATGTTTACATTAGGGTTACATGATAATTTTAAGTTAAATGTATGAGTGTACTCAAACATTTCAAATTAAGAATAAATAAAATGTATGAGTAGTACAAAATAAAAATCTGCCAGTTCTGCTTACTTAAACTTTGAATTTCTTAACTTAAAAATGTTGAGGTAACTAATTGCCTCAATTTTTTTTAAGTTTTGCCAACTTATTTGGGTTTACAGTGAAGGATAAAAGGAAGAGTGACAAGAGTAAAGGACGGGAGAGGACCAAGCCTGGACTATTTATGCTGTGTTTTTATGCGGCAGTCGTCCGTAAGGGGCTGCCACTTTACTTTTGTTTTGTTGTTTGTTTATTTTTGGATTAAATTTACGTTGATTATTTGCCGGTTCCCGCCTCCTTCTTCTCCGAGCCTTTAAAGGCACAAAATGTAATTTTCGCCACTAGAGGTCGCTTATTCAAAACAAAGGCGTAGCTTGATGACGCCTTGATTTCGCGGAATCATGAGAGGTGTTGTCTTCACGTCTACAGCCGGTGGAAAGTATCCGATGAGCTAATGTATTAAAGATTTATTAACATTACTGTAGTATGAAGGACGGTGTGGCTGAAGGCCGCTGGAGCGATTGCTAATGAGACACAAGTGCGACACACGGCTCGAGAGCAGTGGAGCTTTTATTATGCCACAGACGACCGCTTACGCTTCTTCCAGTCATGCGTATGTGTGGTAACGCAGTGCTGTTTCATCATATTAGATACATTTGTGTGTTGAAAGTTGTTATAATGCTACTCTGTGCATTCACTAGGTGGCTACTATGAGACACTTGTTGCACACTGCAGTAAGCTAGATCGATATTAGGCATGGTAAAACATGGTACTCACAGTAAATCAAGAAAATAAGATTTAAACAATAAGACTTACTGTGTTGAGCTATATAACCATGATTAGTTTTCTGTTGATTAATGTATCCAAACAGTTGCTCACCTGTATAATAAAAACACATATTAAAGAATCTTAGGTGTTTCCATGGTTTATACAAAATAAAACCGGAAATCGAGGGTAACGTGGGTATGATGTCATTGATATGGTCCGTGTCCTGGTTAAAATTGCTTATTTCTCTAGATTTAAAACATTCTTGGAAACATTTGGAATAATGTAAGTACACAAGTCAACAAAATATATAACATTCTTCTAGTGTTTTTTTTCCGGATATTTTAATCCAAAAATCTTACATATTGTGCCTTTAACTTTGCTACAACGACATATTGCTACATGTTGCTTCTCAGCTACAACTACAGTGTCTGAAGGTGGGTCAAAGTACTAAGTAGACGTTGTTCAGGGGCAGCCAATGAAGACCGTAGGCTGGCATTATGCAAATTTGTTACAAACCTAGACTGGAATTGCTGATGACTCTTTCGGCAGTTCAGAATTAATTCTTTATTGTAGGAGACAATAACTTTATTTGTCGTGCACTTTGATCTTTAAAACTTTGCAGACTTTTGCATTCACAAAGAGCTATATTACATACTGCATGAAAGGTCATATTCGAAAAAGCATAATAGGGGCATTTTAAAAATCACTCAAATTTAATTCTTCATTCCGCATATTTGAACATGCATGGAAAAATTATTCAAAATCTTTTGTCTTCCATGAGGGTGAATTAATAATGACAGAAATTTCAGTTTTAGGTAAATTATCTCTTTAAAAAGCCACCAAAACCCACAAAACGATACACAAAATGCTAGAATTTTTTTTTTTGTGTATATTTAAAGTCAACATGAAGTCAAAATGCTTCCTATTTACTTTCTTAATATGCATGATGCATTGGTGCACATTAATGCATTATTTTTCAGCCACCAATTCCAATTCACTATTTGAGTGTTCAAAGGCCACTTTTCGTAATTGAATGCAATTGCTGATGGATAAAATCAAGTTCTGCCCCTATATATCTTCTTGAATATTCTGTTTCACTTGGAAATATGTCGTATTATGGAAGTAAAATGCCGTTTCAAATGCCGTTTCATGTTGACTTTAACTTCAAATCACAGATATATAAATGCTTTATATGTGAAGCGCTAACAAAGATGCCCAGTTATCAATGCCAGTTTGTCGGCCATGTGGATTTTGAGGGCGTTACAACAACTAAGAGGACGAAGTCTAGAAACCTACCCACGCTTGCTGCAGGGGTCATGCACAATATTGAGCCTGCCCATCATGCATTGCAACAGGAAGTGGATTGGAAAGGGAGAAGAATCACAACAGCCCATCACAAGGTTGGTTAGAGTGAAGAAATCATAATTAAAGGAAGACAATAATCATTACAGTGATACAGCATGATGTCCATAAGAGACCGATTAGTTGACAAAACCATGGACTCAGGAAGGGAGAATGTGTATTTGTAAGCTCACAGAAACATGTGTATATGTGACAGTCATCATAGCAGACATTAGTGTGACTGAGGGGCATCCCAGGGTTATTGGCAACTGTATTTCGCAGTGAAAGCCATGAGCCCAACTATAAGTATGTACCAGAGTAGTAATGTGATACAATGATGAGGTGATACAGAGAAACTGACAGACAGCCCCATTTCTTATTGCTCAGTTTACTGGGCGCATAATGCAAGGTTCCCACACCTTCTGACCAAATGGTTTTCCATATCTTTTCCAGGAGTTTGAGATTACTGGATAAGGATTTTTAGAATTAATTTTAAAGGAGAGACTACTTGCACCGTGTGTAAACAGCATTGCATTCCAGCAGTTTGATGGAACTAAAAATGGTGCATGTTGTTAAAAATCACGCGTGTGTGTGAGTGTATACAGTCAAACCAAAATTTATTCAGACACCTTGAACATTTCATTCATTATTACAGTTTAATCACTATAGTTTAAAAAATGGTAATAAAATATGACAAGATCTCAGAGTTAAACTGTGTCAGAAAAAAATAATCTTAATTATGTCAGATAACACTTAAGCAAAACATGATCAGGTCAAAGTGTCTGAATAATTTTTGGTCCCAAATTTTTATCGATTTTACTGGTAGTCCACTGTATGAAGAATTTTTGGGTATAATATGTCACAGTTTACTTTATTTTGCTATCCTCACTTACATAAATGAACTATAGTGTCCTGCACCCACTAGTAAAATATATAATGTATATATATATATATATACTGTGTATTTTATTTTAATATATAAAACAATAAAAATAATGTATACAATATCAATATATACAATAAATATAAATTTAAATAATATTGTAAAGTAATAATTGTAATTGTAAAGTAATATTCATACTTTATTATAATATTTGCATTATTACAATAAATTATACCATACTATAAGTTTACCATATATATTATAATATTTATATTATTATATTATTACTAGAATTATTATTATTATAAATATTTCAAATACATAAAACATATATAATTAATAATATATTAATATAACATGTTTATATATACATATATATATATGTAGTAAAGAAATATGTATACTATTTATATTATTTAGTGCTGTCAAATCTAGATTAATCGCATCTAACATAAAAGTTTGTTTACATATTATGTGTATATATATTGTTACATTTATATATTATATATATGTCTCTATGTGCACACACATATTTATACATATACATATGTGTGTGTATATGTATATATACACACACAGACACGCACACACATATAATATATAAATATAATAGTATATACACACACATATGTAATCACAAACTTTTATGTTAGATGCGATTAATCGTGATTAATTGATTTGACAGCACTAAGTAAATTATATCATTATATCATGCTATATTTAATGAAATTATACTATAATTATACTGTTATATACTATATTATATTTATATTATTATAATAAATATAATATATTACATTAAAATATTGTCATAATATATACGACATATATGACAATAAATTGTTATACATTTATATTATTACCGATCAAATATTGTGTATATATTTTACCATAGTATGTTACAAAATTAAATGCAAATACTTACTGTATTTACATCAGGGTGCAAGAAATTTTCCTGATATTTACAGTTTTATGGCTGTGGGAACCCTGTCTCTGTAAAAAAAATATCCCATGTCTTCGTGCATCCCTCGTGGTTTAGTAAGGTCAAAGGTGAGATAAAGGGGTTGTCAGGGGTGACAGGAAGTCCTACCTGACGGAATAAAGGCAGCTTGCTGCTGAAACTGCATGTTGGCCAAAGCCTGCTGGTACTGGAGCATGCCAGTACTGAACATGCTCGTGGCACCGTTGGCTTTCTCAAGCGCAGGCCGCTTTGGTAAAGGTGGCATGACACTGTGAGGAATTCCCTGCTCCGATAAGACCACAGGGAAGGGGGGTGGAGGAAATGGGGAATGGGTTGAGACGTGTAGAAGAGAGTAAAAACAGGAAAGGAACAAGAAAAAGACAGAATTATCATCAGAGGGCAAAACATCACAGGGCTTGATTCTGACAAACAAGCAAGCAAGCGGCAGCTAATACATTTCTACGGCACAAGCAAAAGCCAAAGAGCCATTTTCTCTCGCTATTACTAAAATTAGCACCTGTGATTTACATTATTAGTTTACATCAGGAGAATATTAATTCATTAACACTACAACATCCATACTGCTAACTCAATGCAAATGAAGCAAGCGTAGCACTACTCAAATGTTTTGCAGACAAGAGTGACGAAAACAACTCATTAAAATAAAAGAAAAAAATAAAAAAGGAAAAAAAACTGCACTGCTCACTCCATGATAAGTGTGAGAAAGAGACTAGAACTTTTCTGTTGCTTTGGTGGTGGAGCTTTAGTATTCTTCTGCTGCTACCCCTCCCATAGACACATGCACTATACAGAGATACTAAACATGCACCCTATCAAGACACTGAACTTAAATGCTGTATAGACATATAGAAGCCATGTCACTAGAGTTTGGAACATCTGGCCCTGTCCTCACGCCCTGGAATAACACACGTGTGATGATCTGATTGCGGCAGACTCGCATATCTTGTTTCTGGTTAAAGCCGAGCATATGCTCGCCACAGTCAGTTGATCACACGACATGGTAACATAGAACACAACAGAGGCATTAAATAAACACATAACAAAAGGACTATGCTTGCAAATTATCTTTCCTTTTTTTTTGTTAAGACACTACAATAAAGCAACATGCCAAGCAAAAAGGTGAAAGGTCATAGTACCAGGTCAAAGGTGGCTTCGAGGGGTCGCTTCAGTGATTTGACAGCCGACTGAGTCTTAATTAGCAGGCAGCGAGCACATGATGGCAATGGGCCAATGGGGTTCAAGCGCATTAACATAAACAGCAAGCAGAGGTGCATCATGGGGGCAGCAGTGCATTTTGGGTAGGTGAGAAAAAAAACAAATAAAAACAAATCATTGGAATGCAGTATACAGGGGGATATCAGGACTAAGGCATGCAGAAATACAGTCCATTCTGTTTTAGGAAACTCTGTACTGAGATTAAGATTAACAAGTACATCAATTATCGTAACATTTACAGGGTTTCATTGACAATAAACAGTTGTGTAATACGTCAACAGTGGATAACATTGATTGCGCTGGATTGCAAACATACATTTAATGTGCAGAAATGATCAAATGTTACATAAAAATAAGTATGACACTGCTCTCTGCTCGACAGGATGATGAAATTACGTATTTATGCAGTTTAAATGGGAATGGCAATGACTTGAGGTATATAATATCTTATACAGAGCTCTATCAGAAATATAATGCATAAGAAACATTCCTAAAATGCTCATAAATCCTTATTTTAAAGACTCCTTTGTAATATAGACTTTACAAATGCCACAGAAATGTCAATGTTAACCCGAGATCAAATATATACCATCTAAGAAAGTGTTCATTCTATATACAGTATGATGAATGGGAACAGTACTATATAACTATGTGTGTGCATGTGTGTGGTGTGCAGTAGAGGACGTGCTCACCATGGCAGCGGCGGCCGTGGCCTGATTGACCTGGTGCTGGGCTGCTTTGATCTTGGCCTGCAGATGTGCAGGAGGGTGGAAGTATTTGCACTTGTCTCTGGAGCAGCGGCCCTTTATGTAATCCATACACACCGTCACTGTGTTGTCACTGGGGTCGATCATTGTGCTGTCGGCAGGGTGGGCAAACCTGCAGTCCGTCTCTCCGCGAGAGCAGTTGCCACGCTGGTATTCACGACACACCTGAGAATACACACAAACATGATGCATCACCTTCACCGTTTGCATATTGAGAGATCACAAAGTTTAGTGTTTGTGTAAAAAAAGGTTTGCTAAAATGTGCACTAATAAAGTTTCATTATTTAAGAAAGCCTGTAAACTTACATTGTTTAATTATGTTCAAAATGGCATGTACTACTGAAACAAAATAGTATGCAGTATGTAAAGTGTGTGCATAATATGTGAACTTTCTGTATGCATGGAATACTTGGATGGCATTGTGCAGAATATCGTATCTCACAATGAAATATTACAGATTTTTTTTTTTTTATATCTCTTCCTTCTCTTATTATTTGCCAATAAGACAATGCACTCAACTAATCCACCTTATGTCATTTTATAATCAGTGTTGGGGGTAACGCATTACAAGTAACGCAAGTTACGTAATCAGATTTTTTTTCAAGTAACTAGTAAAGTAACACATTACTTTTAATTATACAACAAAATATCAGTTACTTTTTCAAATAAGTAATTCAAGTTACTTTGTTTTCCCATTTATTGATTGACAGCTCTCCTGTCCCCATGTTGAGAAAAATCGGGAGTGCAGAGGCGTTGTGTGCGCTGTGTAAACATGATGGTTATTCTAGACTAGTTCTAGACTAAATGTGAGCATACGTTTATTCATTTATTTCTTCTCCTGCGTCATATTCTTCTGCAATCCAGAATGGCAGCACAGCTAAAAAGCTTGTTTGTTTGAACTGCGCCCTCTACTATAGTGGCATGAAATTAATTTCCTTCAGCCTGAGGCTTATTCGTTTCACTTTTGGTGTAAAAGGACCTTTACATTTGCCAAAAATATAACTTTTTTGTTGTTATAAAAACAAACAAACAAACAAACAGCCCAGATGAGAAGTAACGCAAAAGTAACATACATTACTTTCCATAAAAAGTAACAAGGTAACGCAATAAGTTACTTTTTTAGGGAGTAAAGCTATATTGTAATGCATTACTTTTAAAAGTAACTTTCCCCAACACTGTTTATAATATAATACAATATGACATAATATAATATATGAATAATATTAAAAACATTTAACCCATATGTTATACCAACCTGAACCTAACTTGTTGTATTATAGACAAACAACTTTTTTATGAATACATGATAATATACAATATAATTAATTTTAATTTATTATATTAATTAATTTAATATTATTAATGATATTAAAAACATACAACCTTCTATTTCCAGAGTTATGATGGAAGTAATATCAGCCTTAATTTGTACTGCAACCCTCTTCTTGACTTTTTATTTGATTAATTGCATTCAAATGAAAAAACAAAAAACAAAACCTTATTTATTCCCAATAAATGTGGCAGTGTAGCATACTACAGCTTAAAACATTTACTGGTGCATACTACATACTGTTGCACACACACACACACACACACACACACACACACATATATATATACAGTATATATACAGTGCTCAGCGTAAATGAGGACACCCCCTTTGAAAAGTAACATTTTAAACAATATCTTAATGAACACAAAAACAATTTCAATAATGTTGACAAGACTAAGTTTTATATAACATCTGTTTAACTTATAACATGAAAGTAAGGTTAATAATATAACTTAGAGAACAAAATTTTCAGTTTTACTCAAATTAGGGTGATGCAAAAATGAGTACACCCCACTGAAAGTCTCTGGAGCAAAGCTAAATTTTAGACTACAAATGTCTAATTTAACAAGAATTCAACCACAGGTGAGTCTAATTATTCATTACACAGGTGTCCAGCAGACAGTTGACTATAAAAGGGTGTTAAAACCCCTTCCCATTTCATGCTGTCAGCAATGGCACCACATGGAAGAGAAATGTCACAAGACCTGAGAAATAAAATAATTTCTTTACATCAGAAAGGTGAAGGCTACAAGAAGATCAGCAAAGCTTTACTTATCAGTCAGAATACTGTAGCAAAAGTGGTACGAAAATTTAAAAAAAGATGGAACTGCAACCATCTCACAGAGACGTCCAGGTCGTTCACGGAAGTTAACACCTCGACTGGAGCGTCTTCTGATGAGAAGGGATGAAGAAAATTGGCATGCAAGTTCACTGCAGTTATCTAAAGAAGTAGAAAGCTAAACTGCGGTGACTATTTCCCGTGACACAATACGGCGTACACTGCAGAGGAATGGTATGCATGGGTGCCGTCCATGAAAGAAACCTCTCCTAAAGCCCAGGCACAAAAAAGCCCGCCTAGAGTTTGCCAGGGCCCATGCTGACAAAGATGAAGACTACTGGGACTCTATACTCTGGAGTGATGAGACCAAGATAAATGTTTTTGGAAGTAATGGCTTCAAAACTGTATGGCGTCGCAAAGGTGAGGAATACAAAGAAAAATGCATGGTGCCTACAGTGAAACATGGTGGTGGCAGTGTCCTTATGTGGGGCTGCATGAGTGCTGCTGGTGTCGGGGAGCTGCATTTCATTGATGGCATCATGAATTCACAGATGTACTGCTCTATACTGAAAGAGAAGATGCTACCATCAATCCGTGCCCTTGGTCGTCGTGCACTTTTCCAACATGACAATGATCCTAAACACACATCTAAGGCCACTGCTGGATTTCTGAAGAAGAACAGGGTGAAAGTGATTCAGTGGCTCTTGATCTGAACCCAATCGAACACCTATGGGGAATTCTGAAGAGACAAGTTGAGCATCACAATCAATCCAGCATCCAGTCTCTAAAAGAGGTCATTCTTGAAGAACGGAAAAAGATAGATGTTGCAAAATATCGCCAGCTTGTTCATTCCATGCCTAGAAGTCTTGGTGCTGTCATTAAAAATCATGGAGGCCATACAAAGTACTAGATGTAGTAGTTTTTGTTGTGGGGTGTACTCATTTTTGCATCACCCTAATTTGAGTAAAACTGAAAAATGTGTAATCTAAGTTATATTATTAACCTTACTTTCATGTTATAAGTTAAACAGATGTTATATTAAACTTAGTCTTGTCAACATTTTGGAAATTGTTTTTGTGTTCATTGAGATATTGTTTAAAATGTTACTTTTCAAAGGGGGTGTACTCATTTATGCTGAGCACTGTGTATATATATATATATATATATATATATATATATTTGTAACAAAACAGTAGGCAGTATAAAGTAGATACTAGTATGTAGTGTGCAGTATGTCATTATTTAATTCAGAACATAACCAATATTATAGCGCTGTCTCAGATGGGGAAATGTTTTTCCATTCAGTGGTCAGAAGGGGGCAGCAGCCCCTTTATTTCTCGCAAACTACCCACTGTGGCTGTAACCTACCTGCATGCACACAGAGTTTTAACGCGTATACCAGGGGTCTCAATCCTGCTCCTAGAGGACCACTTTCCTGCAGAGTTTAGATCCAACACACCTGCCTAGAAGTTTGTAATGATCCTGAAGAGCTTGATTAGCTGGTTCAGGTGGGGTTAATAGGGCTAGAAATAAACTCTGCTGGAAGGATTGGACACCCCTGGGGCCAGTTGCATAAACACAGCCATTATGTTAAGGCTGTGTCTTAAGAACTAGTATGACCAACTAGCAGTTAGTTTGGGGTAATCAGTCTTACTTTTTGGAACCAAATTAGACCAATCTACGTTTTTATGTAACGCACTTGGGAAAAAAAAGATGACTAACTTGTAAGACTAGTCTTAGCAGTTTATGCAACCGGCCACTGGTGTATACATGTGAAAGAAAAAAATATTGATTGTGGCAGTGTGTTATGATGTCGTCACTCTCTGATGACCTCATACCTCCAGGCGGTCTGTTCTAAGGAGTTTCTGGGCAGCCACTGCTGAAGCAGCAGCTGCAGCGTTGGCAGCGGACGGCATGGATGCCACTGCAGGGTTGCCCGCCATCAGCACAGGTGCGCTGGGCAGGATCTCTGCGGACATCAGCCCAGGTGACACTGGGCCCAGGTACGGATTAAACGCAGCTGCGGCAGCTGCTGCGGCAGCCGCACTGGCGTTGGTTGCAAGGCTTGGCGTGACCGAAAACATAGGCTGAAACAGACAATAAATAACAAATTAACTTTCTGTTTCTGTGACTTATGTAAATAATACAAGAGTCAAAAAAATAATGGTTATTTGACTATTGTCCATGCTTACAAAAAAGTACTGTGGCAGTACAGGCTTTAGTGGTATTATTACATTTATTACCACATTCATATTATCATCATGACATTGTCCTAAAAAGCATGCCATCATTTTTATTAATCATTTATGACATGTACACATTAATATAAAACATTTGATATAATATAACAAAAATGATTATAATTTATTACATTAATAAATTATAATACATTATATTAATAATAATATTAAAAAAACATATTACCCATATATTATACTACAATATTGTCAGGAATGGTTGTTGTAGTAACACGCACGACGAAAGGAGTAGAGAACAAAAACAGTCTTTAATAAAGCCTGTTTTTCAGGCAAACTCATACTAATATACTATAATAAATTATATTAAGAATATTTAAAAAACACATATTTCACATGATAAATTAACTTAATACAATATAATTCATTGCAATTTATTATATCAACACATTATATTAATAACAAAAAACATATTACCCGTATTTTATACCAACCCACCTTATGGCATTTTAAAAATGTAATAAATTAATACAACATAATATAATGAATTATAAAAAGTAATAATAATAATATATTTTATATGTAATGCACCTTTCTTAAGGCCATTCACACCAAGGATGATAACTATAATGATGATGATAAAGATATAGTTCTAAAAATCCACAATTATAATGATAATGGCAAAGAGAAACTACATAGTTGGAATTACATAGTTCCAGCTGATGAATGATAAAAACACTGACAGCCAATCAGAATTCATCATACTTTAAAGAGCGCGAGCATTTAAAGTGGCAGACGACAAACCACAGTGTGCAGTTAGAATAAACAGAATGATATTGTCCACTGGTGTGGGCACTAATATAGTTATCGTTATAGTTATTGTTCTTGGTGTGAACGGCCTTTATACTCTACAACACATTACAAGTGTCCAAAAGCCAAAGATCTCTACTTTTTGGGGCCATTGTATATATATCGTAATACAAATCATGCTTATCCTTATTTACAAAAAAAATCCTTTTGTATAGAAATGGCCTGTGGGTGATCTCTCTGGCTTTTTAAAGGGGGCAGGTTATAGGAATCGAGCCTCACCATTGGCTGAAGCTGACTTCCAGGCATGATGGCATTGGCTAGCTGCATCTGCTGGGCGAGCATTGCCATGTTCTTCTGCTGGATCAGATTGTTACGGCCGTTTATCTCCAGCTGCGTCTTCAGGTGAGGAGGAGGGTGAAGGTACTTACAGTTCTCTCTGGAACAACGACCCTGAGAGAAAGAGAAGACCAGCAGAGGAAGAACATGAGGAGAAGAAAACAACAACATAAAAGAATATATATTAAACCTCATGTTTTATTGAGTCTGATTTTAATGTTTTTACGTTACACATGAACCTGTAAAATAAAAATAATAGTAATTAATTTGTAATTGTATAAAAAATAATAATTAACAAATAACAAACATTAAATTATTTTATATAATTATTATTAATTATATTCTGTCATCATTTAATCACCTTCATGTTTTTCCAAATCCATATGACTTTTTTATATTATAATTTGTTTATTATTATTTAAAATTTTTTAGGAGTTATTAGGAAGAATGATGACTAATATGAGGATGAACAAAATGAGTGTGAGTAAACGATGACATAATATTCATTTTGTGGGTGAAATAACCATTTAACATCTTATTTTCTCCCAACTTCCTCAAATATGTTCTTCTGACCCACTGAGCAGATATTATTCAAGCTTTATGCCTCTTTACAGCAAAGTAGACAAATGTGAAAAGTCTAGCAAATCAAACTGCAGAAAAATACAGTATACAGATCAAAATAAACAATTAGTAATGGTATAAATAAAAGAAATTAATACAATATAATTCATTGCAATTTATTATATTAATAAAAACATATTACCCAAATTACCCATATTTTATACCAACCCACATAATTCAAATCATGCTGTGAGTAATCAAGGGTGTATACCGATTCAATGTTTGCATATGAAAATAATTGCATTAACACTATAGACAGTAAATGAAATGCAAATGGCATCTTCCTGTTCTGGTTCATTCTCTCTGTTAGGGTTAGTAGATAAAAGGAACACCCTGTTCCCATTTCAGCTGACAGTATTGAGTGCACGGGAAACCCTCTGCTCTAATGCAACTGAATGCAACCTCGCAGCTGCTTTCAGCCCTTGTGGAATCGGCCCTGACAAACTGTCACTCAATTGATTAGCAGAGTATTGATTAACTAGCCACATCAGTGAGAGAGAAATTCATCCGATGAGTTTATGGATGTACAGTAACCCCGTGTGACCCCCCCGTCCTCATACACTGAGATGATGAGTGTCTTTATCTGGGCTGCGTTGGCGAGAGTATGTCCAGTACAGACACTCATTAACCTGCTCTCATCTGACGCTGTCATCATGTCTGTCTGCTGTGACCAAAATAAAGCCTTTTTGCCATTTTTTTGTGGTTAAATGTTCAATTATCTCAGCAACCAGCACTTTAGGAGAGTGCTATGCAGTTGTGTACTGTGCAGATCAGTGGATGGATCCTATCTGGATGACAACACAGGGCTAAAATTTTTCTGGAAATGGAATTTACTTCTACTATAAGCTCACAAAAAACAAAAAACAAAAAAAAAAAAAAACTTTTATGCAAAGCATTTACAGTCACTAGAAGAAAAAGCAGTGAACTGGAACAAGTTTTACATAAACCAAAATAAAAACACAAAACAACATTTCAAACAACTTTAATTCATTTCATAATGTAAAATTACATTCTAAAAATTATTTTATTATTATTTATTTGTGGCATCGTGTAACACTGCACAATCTGGTTTATTTTATTTTATTTTTTTTTACAGCAATTTTTTTTTGTGTGTGTTAAAGCAAAAACAACCTAGCCTGCTTTGATTTTACACTAAAGTTTTTTTAATATTAATTTTTATATAAAAATACTGTTAATTCTTGTAAAATTAGTGTAAAATACAGAGCAGTAGGGCTGCTCGATTATGGCAAAAATCCTAATCATGATTATTTTGGTCAATATTGAAATCATGATTATTTAAAGGATTAGTCCACTTTCAAATAAAAATTTCCTGATAATTTACTCACCCTCATGTCATCCAAGATGTCCATGTCCTTCTTTCTTCAGTCGAAAAGAAATTAAGGTTTTTGATGAAAACATTCTAGGATTAATCTCCTTATAGTGGACTTCAATTGGCCCCAAACGGTTGAAGGTCAAAATTACAGTTTCAGTGCAGCTTCAAAGGGCTTTAAACGATACCAGACGAGGAATAAGGGTCTTATCTAGCGAAACGATCAGTCATTTTCTAAAAAAAAAATAAAAAATTATATACGTTTTAACCATAGACGCTCGTCTTGAACTAGCTCTCTTCTTCTTCTTCTCTAATAGAATTCCGGCAGTGTAGACGCTGCTAAGTGTCGTTTAAAGCCCTTTGAAGCTGCACTGAAACTGTAATTTTGACCTTCAACCATTTGGGGCCAATTGAAATCCACTATAAGGAGAATAATCCTGGAATGTTTTCATCAGAAACCTTAATTTCTTTTCGACTGAAGAAAGAAGATCATCTTGGATGACATGAGGGTGATTAAATTATCAGGAAATTTTTATTTGAAAGTGGACTAATCCTTTAACACGATTATTGGTGGGTGATATGATCAAAGTCTTATTTCATCATGATACGAGTAATTTTAAATATCAGTGAAATTTCACAATTATATCGATACTTCAGCAAAATCTAATAATAGGTTAACTAATGTAAGAAAAAAGTCCTCAAAACAATTATAGAAGACAGGTAAACAGTCAGCAATACAGTAAAAACAAAGAAACTAATTACAAACAAAACTGACAAATAAATACAACAGAACAAAAATACAAATGAAATAAACAGTGCTTTAGGTTTTCAGGAACATGTACTAACAGGGGTATTCAGATAATTTATACAGACACTTCTGTATAAATTAAATATAGACTAATCCTTTTTAAAACTATAAAAGTTATTCATTCAAGAGCAGTGACTGATTTCATCTTTGTCTTTTGTTGTTTTATTAACATTAATGACTGCAGCAGATTTATTAGGCTGCTGTCACTTTAAGAGATGCACGGATCCAATATACTGTTACATAACCGACTATGTTTACATGAATACTCGCCAAAACGGCATTTCGACATTTTTGTTTGTAGACTATTTGACCATTTAGGTGCGTATCCAAGACCCACAGTATAGGCTACTTTGCTTATGCGCGCACAGAAATCCGACAAGGGAACAGTATCTCTGTTGCGGATTAATGTGCTTTTAATAGCACTGTTTAATATCAAACACATCCCGCAGTTTAGCAACAGCAGACTTGATTTTACAACACTCACTTATTCGGCTGATTTGGATGTTAAGTTTGGCTTAGGAAGGAATGAAAGCGCACTGCTGTGAAGGAAAAGATGGTGCGCTGGACGGAATAATCGTTTTACATCGATTATATTGTTTTCATAATCGTTGGAAGCCAAAATCGAAAAATTGATTACGATTAATCACACAGCCCTACAGAGTAGTTTTTCTATTAAATTAATAACATTATAACTGATGACTTTTTATTAAAAAAAAAAGGTTTTTACTTTTTAAACTATTATTTAAAAGCCACTGCCCAGCAGAATTGAGCTCCAACCCTAATTAAACACACCTGAACCAGCTAATCAAGATCTTCAGACTCACTAAGTAGAAACTTCCAGGCAAGTGTGTTGGAGCTAAACTCTGCTGGACGTTGTCCCTTCAGGAGCAGGATTGGACAGCCTTGAGGTAGATCAAGTCCATAGTATGTGGTAGACATGTTAGACAAACATTGTGTACAAGAGGTCAGGTCAGTTAATTTGAGGGGAAAATAGCAGAGAGTCAGATGTCCCCCAAGCAGTTTCCCCACAGTATCACACACACAAACACCCCCCTAAATGTTAAGCCCTATCTGGGTTTGTCTTCCTTCACTATCATACGTTGACAGGCATGAACAATTCATTCTGGTCACTGATAATGTCACAACTGAAGATCTCCACAGGCTGCAAATACTATAAATAAGGTTTTCCAAACACAAATAAACTAGGAACTTGATTTGACTAAACACCTGTATAATAATCACATCTACACAACAACACAACAGCAGTTTTGTAACATATAAACTCCAAAAACAATGTTAGAGGATTAAGAATAGGCTAAGACTATTAGCCTTTTATGTCTAATTGGAAATAATTCAGATTGAATTCACTTTCTAGAACTGGTCAGCAATATACCAGAATTAGAGGCTAAAGCGGATATCAGAACATTCTAATACTCTGAAGTAAGTTTCCTCTCCTATCTACGCAGTACGTAAAAAATAAATAAAACACACACGTCCTCGGCTGTGAGCTGGCCAATCAAAGAGTGTCTGGCTGGTATTCTGTGAGCTGAAGTTTCTACCATCTGTTTAAGACATTAGGGAAGCTGGCCTCTGTGAAACGACACTGAGTTATGAAAGGTTGAATACTCAAATATATCTTTCTCAAAACTCTCAGACTTTATTTCCTACTGCATTTCTGCTAATTTGATTTATGCAACTGAAATGAGAGTGACGAAGTGTCTCATACTCAAAAATTAGTTTCATAATTCAATTGACCCTTGCAAAACACTAACTTGAAATGTTACTAGGAATGAAGGGGATCTTATTATAATATTATTATAATTAATATTATATTACCGCCCCTTAATCTGCACATTTCCACCCACAGCACTGCCATTTTGTTCTAAGGCCATGGCAAATGTTTGAGCAAAGCATGTTAACTGTTCTGTTGTTGGCTGCACAGATGAGCACAGAACACTATTTAGAGTCTTGTTAGCTTGGATAGCCTGCAAGTTGACCCTGGCAAGCTCCATTGCTAAAAAAGGAGCGTTTCTGTCTGAGCGAAAAATATTAGACCATTCACAGCATTTGATAGCAATCATAAACGTTAGCCTGGAGCGTACGGCTCGGTTTGGCAAACAGGTACGCTATGTATAGTGGGCGTCCATAAAGGTTTTGCACAAAAGATTAACATGACTTCACATGCTAATCGATGAGTTGAATCAACTCCACAGCAACTACATAAATTTATCTGCTAACCATTCAGAAACGTCCAGTTGCATTCTAAACGTTGTAACTGCTTCCTGAGTCTCTCTATCAGTGTCCGACTCTGGTTTGAACAATGTAAGGCTGAACACAGTTACTGACAATCGTCATTTTAGCTGCGTGAGATTCTCCAGCTTTGTTGTTGTTGAACAACCGAAGCACGAGCTGTTAAAGCTCCGCCCTCTTTTGGAAAGCAGCCGGGAGCAGCAGCTCATTTGCATTTAAAGGGACACACACATAAATGGCGTGTTTTTACTCACACCCAAATAGGGGCAAATTCGACAAGCTGTAATAAATGATCTGTGGGGTATTTTTAGCTGAAACTTCAAAGACACATTCGGAGGACACCAGAGACTTATATTACATCTTGTGAAAAGGGGTATAATAGGTCCCCTTTAATCAAATGTACAACATTTTATACTTTTCAAAGGAAAATGGCAGATTAAAATACTTTGTAATGTCACTTTATTTCAGCCTATTAAGTTTTTTATTTTAAATAATTAAAAAATATTATGATTTTATTATAATTATAATAATTTAATATAATTATAAAATATTTTATTATATTATTTTACTCAATAAATAATGTTTTTATTATATTATTTATTCAATTATTCTAATTTATTTGCCACATATTCAGACAATGATCCTCTAACAAACATCTCCAACCTATTAAAAATGTTACAACAATCTTTTTTTCCCCCATGTAAAAAAGTAAAAATGTCCCTGCATGCATGGACATTATTATTCCCAGACATGGAGTCACTTAATATTTGTCAGCACAATCAAAAATTAGAGGAAAGTCAGATTCAACTGTGAATGTAACCAATGAAAGTGGTTATTGGATCTCAATGTGTATGTGTGTGTGTGTGTTTGTATGCGTTTTAAGCGGGTTTGTGCATGTAGAAGGGTGTGCATGTGGGGTGAGAACATTCTGTAAAAGGTGTGACATGGCCCTACTGAGCATGTGCGAGAAATGTACTGTACTCTCACTGACCTGCCGAGAAGAAGAGGAAAAAAGAAGACAGCATGGTGGAAGGGAAAGAATGGCGAGAGAATGAGGTTGATGAATAAAAGAAAAAAGTGTTTATGGGAGGTGGGTGAAATGGGGCGAGTCGTGCATGTCAGGACTGACGGAGTCGAGTTGCATTCACCCCAGCTAACCCCACTCACCCCTACCTGTAACCCTCTGCAGTACAGCTACAGCAGCATAGGGGCTCAGGTCACATGACAGGCACATGTAAGGACATGCTGCACATTCATTGATTTTCTTACATATTGTGTTGTTTTAAAATGATTCATATAACTGAAAAGTCATACAGTGGGAGAAAAATTAGTTGTGTAGTGAGATCTGAGTTCTTAACCAAGCCTTAAGTCAACCTAGAATTTTTTTTCTCCAAAATAACTCTTTCTTTTGTAATTGCAAACACTGAAAGAAAAGAAAGTGTTCTTTTTATGTTAACAAAACTTTATGAAATGAAGTTGAGTGGATTAAAAGTGCCCATGTTAGAAATAAAACATACAGTGGACCCCAAAAGTATTCGGACACTTAATATGAATATAATGCAATTTTTTTTTTTATGTAACGCAAAGAAATTTATAGAGAATGAAGAAATTATGCAAAATCATCCTGACAAAATTCAACAAAGTTGAAAATTCAAAAATCAAAAAAGTAAAAAAAAAAAAATCAATCTTTTTTTTGAAGACCCAACCTGTTTTTTTTTGTTTTGTTTTTTTTATAAATATTGTGCAATTATTATGGCATTGTTTGCATATATGCAAATTAACACTTCACAATAAGGTTTCATTTGTTAACATTAGTTAACTATATCGGTTAACATGATTAACAATACACAATCCTTCTATAGCATTTATTAATCTTAGTAAATGTTAATTTCTACCTTTACTAATACATTATGAAAAAATCAAAAGTTATTTGTTAACATTAGTTAATGCACCGTGAACTAATATGAACAATAAACAACTATATTTTTTATTAACAAAGGTTAGTAAATGCTGTAAAAATATATTGCTCATAGTTAGCTCATGTTAACTAATGCATTAACTAATGTTAACAAAAGAGACCTTATTGTAAAGTGTTTTTTGTATATGTTGTTGGTAGTTTTTTTTTCACAGAGGTGAAAAACCTTCAGTTGCGCAGGGCAGGAAATGCTTTTGAAACAGGATCCTCAAACAGAGTGCATTATAGAGAGCGCTGTCAGTGAAATCAGAGAGGATACAGAGAAAGTCATTCCTGACCGTCACTCGGCCTCCCAACAGCTGAGAGAGAGAGAGTGAGAGAGAGATAGAGAGAGAGAGGATGCACTCATTCCAGCACTGGTATGGCAGGTCGTTTAGGTCACTGCTTGCATATTGCAACATAGCACTGTTCCAAAAAATAGAGGGTACGTGCATCACCTCAGTTGAGGATAAAGAAATCATAAAAATAATCCATATGAATTGAGCGGTTTAGACCAAATTTTCTGAAGAGACAAGATCACTTTATATGATGAACAGTTTGAATTAAGGCTTTTATTTTATATATATATATATATATATATATATATAAAGATTCATCAACGCACACATCAGTTGTGGTAAACAGAAGCTCAATCATGCTTGCTTGACGTACGAGAACCAATGAGGTTCATTCTCATGTTACGCAGCACGTTTGAGCTTCTAAAAAACCAATGAGATTTGTTCTTGTCAGTCAAGCAGGTTCAGTTGAGCTTCTGTTTATGTTCACTGGTCAATGTTTATATGTGAATAAAAGACTAAATTCAATCTGTTCATCATGTAAAGCAATCGTTTCTGTTCAGAAAGTTTGGGCTAAACCACTTCATTCATATGGATCAGTTTTACGATCTGTTTATGAACTTTTTGAAGCGTCAAAGTGGTAGTTGCGTAGACTGTCAATGGAGGGACAGAAATCTCTCAGATTTCATTAAAAATATCTTCATTTATGTTTCAAAGATGAACAAAAGTCTTACATGTTTGGAACGACATGAGGGTGAGTGAATGATGCCTTTTTTTTTTCATTTTTGGGTGAACTATTCCTTTAATATCAATTTTGCTTCTGATGCACATTCATGTTTTAAGGTAGTTTTACTGTAAAACAAAAAGGAAAAATCAATTAAGAAATTGGTGATTTTTTTTTACTGTATATTATTTTTTAAAAGTGTCTGTCAATAAAGGTTTCTTGCATCAATGATTTAGTTTTGCATGACCATTTCCACCCTCTCACTGACCCTTTAAATTAAACAAGAAACAAGAAGTGTCCTCTCTTCTTTGTTAACTTGCTGATGTTCCCTTTTACAGCTGGATTTAAATTCCAGAAAAAAATCTCAACTCAGCCCATCTCAAGTTTCAGAAAGTTTAGCTGACTGTACAAGGATAAGATATCTAGAAGTCTAAAGACATTCTATCTGACTTATATCATCTACCCATAGTCTATAACATGATATAAAATTAATTTAGTTGCTGACAGAAAAAAATCTAGTTATATTGCGTTGCATTGCTCACTTGCAGGGTAAACATGATAAACAGCTATTTTACAGCTAGTTACAGGCAAATGTATAAATATAGAGTAACTGGTATGTGGATAAAATTATTAGCACAGATTAAATAATGGTGTGTGTGTGATTTTAAGGGGATAGAGGAAGGTTTCATCCTTGTGTATAGTGTCAGCCGCTGCTGTCCCTCAGAAACAGAGTCCCTTTGTACTTGCGTTGACTTACATTTTACTGTCGGACGTCTTTTACAGCGTGTGCGTGTCAGAGCTCAATAGTGATCTATTATCCCCTCATTCCGTGTGTGTATATTACTGAAATAAGTCCTGCTCTTCATTTTCACTAATGAAGTGAATTCAATCTTATGGAAACTGTTTTCCATTACATGAGAAAAAAACATGCTTTGATAAATCATAATTATGATGACATAAAAAGTCAAAATTATGAGACACTGGCCTGGTTTCACAGACAGGGCTTAGATTAAGCCAGGATTAGGCCTTCGTTCAATTAGGGTGTTTAAGTAACTTTTATAAAAGTGCCTCAGAAAATAACAATTCTGGTGTTCATCTTGAGACAAAACAATGGCACTGACATATTTTAAGATGTGTCAGTGCAAGTTGCTTTTAGTTAAAACGGCTCAAACAAGCATTTTAGTTTGGGACTAGGCTTAATCTTTTCCTGTGAACTTTCCGGTGGAACTAAGTCATAATTGTGACATAAGTTATGAAATATAAAGTCGAAATTGACAAAATTATGAGATACCAAGTCATAATTACGACACAAGTCAAGAAAAAGTCTAAATTGACAGAAAACAAGTTCAAAAGTCAAAATTGACAAAAAGTCGAAATTAAGAGATTAAAAGTCATAATTATGAGATACAAATATGACAAAAATTCAAAATTATGAGATACCAAGTCATAATTATGACAAATCAGGATGTAAAGTCGAAAATGACAGAAAACAATTATGACACAAGTCAAAATTGACAAAAAGTCGAAATTAAGAGGTTAAAAGTCATAATTTTGAGATACAAATATGAAAAAGTAAAAATTATGAGATACCAAATCATAATTATGATGTCATGATATATAAAGTCTAAATTGACAGAAAATAATTGACACAAGTCAAAATTAAGAGACAAAAAGTCATAATTATGAGATACAAATATGACAAAAATTCAAAATTATGAGATACCAAGTCATAATTACAACATAAATCATGATATAAAATCGAAAATGACAAAACAATAAGGACAAAAGTCAAAATTGACAAAAAGTCGAAATTAAGAGATTAAAAGTCATAATTATGAGATACAAATATGAAAAAATCAAAATTAAGAGACAAAAAGTCATAATTATGAGATACAAATATGACATAAAAAGATAAAATTATGAGATACTAAGTCATAATTTTCAACATAAGTCATATGTAAAGTCAAAATTGACAGGAAACAATTACGACACAAGTCAAAATTGACAAAAAGTCAAAAGTAAGAGATTAAAACACACAAATATGAAATAAGTTAAAATTGAGATACTAAGCCAATTACGACACAAGTCATAATGATATGTATATAGTCAAAATCAATTATGAGAAATCAAAATTATGACAAAAGTCAAAATTATAAGATGAAAAATTATGGCTTAATATCTTAATTTTGACTTTTTATCTCATGATTGACTTAGTATCTCATAATTTTAACTTGTGTCATAATTTCAAACTTGTCATAATTGTGTTTTACCAAAGCATGTTTTTTTCCCCTTATGTGGCAGAAAAGGGCTTCCATACATTAATTTTTATTAGTGGTATTACTATTGCTCATACTTAGGGCTAGTGATTTAAACAGACCCCTAACCTTAAGTGTTATACCTTGGTGTGTAACTAAATTAAATAACTTTGTGCCAAGTATATGAATGATACCTCAAATCATGCGGCTTTTGAAGAGAAATTTGTTATTGCTTTTCTAAGCAATCGGCAGGTCCAGATCTGTTTTTGCATTTTAACAACACCTTAGCAACACCATGACAACCACACACAACAGTGTAGCATCATGGTAGGTTTACATCATTTTGTTTAGAAAATTGTATATATCTTTTTCTGAGCACTGTCACCTCTCGCTCCATCTATGGCTACAGTTTTGTAGCTGCCGGGGAAAGGGAGAGAGAGAGAGAGTCAGATCTTGGTCAGCTGTCATGTTGGCTGTGCCAACTCCTTTCTCGTTAACAGTTTCTTTGCTTCTTTATTTTTTCCTCGCTGTACAAGACACTGCCAAGAGTTCTCACGGTGCGTGTTTGTTGTCGTTGTCTCACGCCTGTCAAGATTTACTTACACATTTCTCACGCGACCACACGCCTGGCTCATCTGGAGCGAAAGGGTGGGGTCAAAGGTCACAGAGCTGTCTGCAGTAATTAATGTCATTCGGGTGTGTGTACTTCCACACACAGATGTTTGTTTGTCTATATCATGTTGGGGACTTTTCTATTGAGATAATGATCTTTTCTATCCCATAAATCTAATACCATGGGTTTCACACAAAAGAATGTTTATATTTTCAGTAAGACATCAGGATCACTGGCTGGTCCCTCATGTAGGCAACAACTGGCATGCACATACACATTTAACTCTCTGTATGATTACCTTATCAGTGTGAGATTACGTGGATCTCAGTAACAGGATTAACAGTGTTCACAGTGGCTTTAGGGCGCTACAGCCGATTAGCAGCAATGTGAGCTGTCCAGTGTGACATAGGATTAGGATTATAATCCCGGGATTATCCGTATAGTCTCCACGGGATTATCCGTTCCTCCCCCCTTTACCCTTAAAGTCGGGGTGATCTCTTTCAGGTCCTGTGCAGGGCTTCTCAAATGCAGCTTTGGTCTGTTCTAAATACTTTCTATAGTTATTATTATTATCAGTGTTGGGGTAACGCATTACAAGTAACTTGAGTTACGTAATCAGATTACTTTTTCAAGTAACTAGTAAAGTAACGCATTTCTTTTTCAATTTACAACAAAATATCTAAGTTACTTTTTCAAATAAGTAACGCAAGTTACTTTGTTTTCACATTTATTGACTGACAGCTCTCCTGTCCCCATGTTGAGAGAAATAAAGTTCAGAGGTGTTGTGTGCACTGTGTGAACATGATGGTTATTGTAGTTCTAGACTAAATGTGAGCATGCATTTATTCATCTCACTTGCACAAAAACATTCAGTATTCCTCAAAATGAATAAAAACAGTGAAATGCAATCTCAGAATTTTACGCAAACCTGTAATAATTAACTATATTAAATTACACAAATATACTTTATGTATTTAATCTCACTTTAGTAACCAATGTCTTTGCTGTTGACCTTCAATGATCTAATTGAGGGGTGGCGAACTCCGGTCCTGGAAAGCCACAGTCCTGCAGAGTTCAGCTTCAACCCTGATAAAAAACTCACCTGCCTGACCTTCATTAGCTTGTTCAGGTGTGTTTGATTAGGGTTGAAGCAAAACTCTGCAGGACTGTGGCTCTCCAGGATCGGAGTTCACCACCCCTGATCTAATTCAACCATACTAATAAGCAAAAATTACTTTAGATTAGGTTTAGAAATAAGAGTGTTGAACTTTATTCTCCTGGGGCCGGTTGCACCAGCTGTGCGTAAGTTACAACGTAGCCTAATTTTGACGTAAATGGGCACAAAGTTACAACTTACGCACTACTAAATATTTTTGTGTTGCACCATTAAACTTAGTTGAAGCGTAACTCTACGTGTACACTAAATATTTACGGAAGCCTCCTATCAGGAGTAACGGTTGGAATAAAATAGCAGACTGACTGAACTGCATCAATAAGCTCTTGTTTTACCTGACAGACTTCATTCTTTACACATATATGATGCTGCTGACATTTACACTCTCTTACATTTTAAGAAAGAGAACATTATGTGAAAAGATTACTTTGTTAGCCACTCTTCAACACGAACCCGTCCTAAACAGCGCGCCGCTGTGTGCATCGGTCCCATCACTCCGTGTTGTGCATGTCAAATAAAATCAGTTTTTTTGTATCAGTATTTATTTATTGATCCTTATTAATTTCGTTTCAAATAGTTTCTGAATGTTATTTACATATAAAAACATTCATGATTAAGTAGTAGGCTATTATATTTAATAGAAACTTATTTTTACTGTTAGCTACGTGAGGCAAAATAAGTCAGAATGAAGGATAAACTGAAATTTCAACAACTTCTGCTCATGTATTTGAAGGATCACTGAGGGTAATCGTCATATTATGCGACTACGCATTACTTTACGAGCTACTAGCTACGTTCTGCCTTAAGAACAAATGGTGCAACCGAATAAAGTACAGAGTTAGTTACAAACTAGCTAGTAGTTACTAAGCCACTAGTGTGGACTTTACGTTCCAATTTAAGAAAGAACTTACAAACGGCTGGTGCAACCCTACCCTGTATCCTACAGTATTCTTCTTTAATCCAGAATGGCAGCACAGCTGAAAGGTTTGTTTGAGCTGCGCCCTCTACTATACAGGCGTAAATATGCATTTCCTTCAGCCTGAGGCCTATACATTTGCCAAAAATAGATTTTTTTTTTGTTGTTATTAAAAAACAAGCCAGAAAGCCCAGCCCAGGTGAGAAAAAAGTAACGCAAAAGTAATGCAATACATTACTTTCCATAAAAAGTAACTAAGTAACGCAATTAGTTACTTTTTTAAGGAAGTGACGCAATATTGAGGGCATCATTGGGTATTTTTTTTATTACAAGGAATTAAATAATTTAAAAAGATTAAAAGGGATTTAAGGGAATAACAAGAAAGAAATAGGACTGGTAAAAGTTTCAGGTCTATTGTAGTTAACAATCAATTTAAACTATTTGCAAATAATATTTAAAAAAATCACTCTTATTTGTATATATAATATGTCAAAAATGCAAAACCTTTCTTGTCTCGTCATATTCAGTTATGAATTACATTAATCGTATCATATTAATCAAAAATAGCATGTTTTCAATTCAAAATGGCGAAATTTCATGAAAATGTTGAGTAGTTTGCATCACTGGATATTACTGTCGGTCGCTGAATATTTCAAACATGGAATTCGCAATCATCTGTGAACAGTAAGCCCCGCCTTCTTTGATTTGATTGGCCAGCTCACTCATTCTGACAGTGATGAGCGCTGTTACACCACTGAGGCAGACCAGCCTAAAAATTTAACTTTTAAAACTTTTTTGTCATCCTAAAAACAAACAGTGCAAGATGATAATTCAATGCATGGTTAAAATATGCAACGTATTGAGGTCTTGTGAGAATAATATTAATGCGTGTAATGTTTACTGTTGCATACTGTGTATAATTTCACATACTATTTAAAAAATTGTAGTCAGTATAAAATGCTAAGTATACAGTAAGCACTACGCTAATATGGCATTTCAAACATAGCTCCTATGAGACAATGTACAAACCGTCAGTCATCATTACTGCAAAATAAATAATCACAGGTTGATCAGGGAGCATAGGGATCTTGTTTCACCCTGAAGGAGTTTATTTTGGGATAATGTCCAGCTGTCTGTATATTAACCGGCATCTTCTTAGCAAATAACGAAATAAATGGATATGAAATAGCAATTTAAAATGATTTCCTACAGTCCTGTGAAACGAGAGCACAGTTAAGAAAATTCAAACTCAAATGTTAAGTTTAACAGATATCATACAAAAAATATTTACTGAAGAATGCAGCGATTGACCAATCAAAATCAGAGTATAATCAATAACTACAGTATATACTCTGTAATATGCATATATTATCAGAGTTTGTGAATGTAAATAAACAACAGATTCATTTACAAAGATAAAAGCATTAAAAACTGACTCTTTTCCTCTCTCTTTCTTCATTTTTCAAGGGCTTCGATAATTGAATTCAGTGTGTTTTCGATCCTTTTTCATAAATACACATCAGAATGAGCTGGGCTTAGATGGAGGGCTCTGTTGCTAGGATACCATGACCACGACAGACACGAGGTTTGAGCAAACAGTCTGTGGAGGGCTAGTCACATCTGTACCATCGCTTGTTTGTGTGTGTGTGTGTGTGTTTTTAAAGAAACCCACATGCACAACCTCAAAAATGTCTGTAATTATATGCATTTCACCTATAATATGATGCTTCACAAACATAAAATGCACAGGATTTGCTTATTAAGGCTCTACAAAGACAATTCTGTTTGCTTATGTTTTATGAGAAGAATTTTGTCCCCAAAAATGGAGTGCATCACGTGTACTGTCTGTACGTTACAGTCATTGCGCTAATGAATAATGCAGTTCGCTGACCCCTCCCTCTTAATGATTGATGCATGAGGGTTGATGATGCATTTCCTGTCAGTCGGCGCTTTGATGACTCAGCCCGTTTAGCTCTACAGGAAGTGCAGGGTCCACTCCCAGAGTTCACTAGAAGCTGAGTCACGCAGCGATGAAATCTCTCTCTCACAGCGACACATAGGGCTGGACGACCAACACACACACACACACACACACACACACACACACACACAGTGAAGTAGGTCAGGGTCAGGGTGTTCCTGATAAGCTGTCTATCTAACTCTTTCAGGGGCCAATTCAGGTTTAAAGTTTTTAAAACTAATACGCACGTCCTCCAGTACACACATGACTGCCACAGTGTTTTGAAGTTGAGCAAACTTTATTTTTTCTAGTAGGACAGGAAATTGCAGTGTGTGATTTTTAAAAAAATCTTCAATAATCAATTATTTACAGTATTTTTACCTTACAAACAGTACTATACCATCGTATTAGATGGCAATTCGTAGTCACACAGGGTTAAACATGGCTTCCTCCATTTCCCGCCACTAAGAAATAATGAATGTACTAATACAATGATATTAATCCTTGTGCGGTGTTCCCGGTCAAAAATAACCGTTTTTTTAAAAATTGCTTGTAAATCACTTAAGCTATATCATCTTTTTGTCAACTTGTTTTCTTTCAGTTAGGACAGGTTTTGTATTTCTTTTTGGAACTAATTGATAGTAGGCCTCATTGATATGAGCTTATCTAGCTCAGTTTTTGAGTGAACAGAGCATTATTTGTGGATAATTTTGTCAATATTCAACAAAAAATGGAAAAAATTGCACTTTTTATCACACTAGTGTGCTTTAATGTTTAACCAGGAAGTTTGTTTTGAAATGCTTTTATTTTGTACAAAATGGAACAAAGTCACACTTGTGGTGTTCCCAGTCAAAAATGACCGGACTACAAAAAATATCTTATAAATCTCTTGTTATGCTATATTATCACCAAATATTGGATTCAATTTTTTTTTTTTTTTTTTCAATTAAGACAGGTTTTGTATTGAAACTGATTGATCTGAGCCTCATTGGTCTGAGCATAAAGCTTATCTCTGTGAAAATAAAGCCTGTAATACTCGTGTGTGCATGCAATTTCAGTTTTTCTTCTCCAAAATGTCGTTTAATTCAAATTTATTTGCGCAATTTCTGAGTTAAATTTGTTTCTACACCATTTTTTTCAGTGCAAGCCAACAGATGTGCCCAGAATAAGAACACAACGTACAAAGTTTCACATTAAGTATTTTCCCTTACAAAACCATTATAGAGAAAATGCTTAATGTGCCATAGCACATTGCATTTATATTCTGGGCTCATCTGCTTTCCTCTATATATAGTATGCATCATCAATAAGGTTTATATTTAATTTGATCTGTTAATATCACTGTCTTAGTACTTAAGGGCACGTTAAACGTTTTTCACGTTAAGTGTTTTAGAATGTCCTGGTGTTTTAGTGACTGAAATACTGCGGCAGCAGCAGTATGTGGATCGCAAATGCCCAATACTTACAGTATGTTCACATATCTTTGTTTTTCTTCTTTAGAGAGGTGATCTAAATATTCCTGGCTTGAAATTTTGAAAATTGGCAGGCCTGTGCTGCAGGTCTATGGATGTTCTGCCCGACAGTTATGTGACTGAAAACTATGAATACCAAGGATCATAGTCCTTGATATTGGACAATCAGGCCCTATGACAAAGGGGGGCCCACTGTATAGACCCTTATCATTTTATACTTGGTAATACCATGCTTCTTTTGATATCTACCATAGTACTGAATGATTAACATGTTCATGTAGCATGTTATTTACATTATACTCCGGGTGATTCAAAGAATAAAATCGCATAAGATCAATGTCTTCCAACAATGGTGCCTCCATTGTATCCTTCAAGTCAGATACACTAATCATGTTACAAACATCGAGATTCTACGACGATGTAACACCTTGTGCCTGCACGCTATTGTTGCGCAACATTTCGCCGGACATGTTCTTCGGATGAACCTGGATCGCAAGCTGAAAGTGGCTATGATATGGTTGTCACCGGCAGCTAAACGTCTTTTTGCTGACCCTGGCATTCCTGGTGCGGAACTTTCCTGAACGACCTTAAAGGGATAGTTCACCCAAAAATGAAAATTCTATCATCATTTACTCAATCACATGTTGTTCCAAACCTGTATGAATTTCTTTGTTCTGTTGAACACAAAGGAAGATATTTTGAAGAATGTAGGAAACTGAACTGTTCTGGGGCACCATTGACTTCCATAGTATTTTTTTTCTACTATGGAAGTCAATGGTGCTCCAAAACAGCCTGGATACAAACTTTCTTCATTTTTGGGTGAACTATCCCTTTAAGATCATTGATACTCCTTGGGACGAAGCAGAGTTTTTGATGATTTTGTTATGACACATTAGGACAGTATGTCAGATAAACACTTTTCTCTGTCTACTGGTTGGGTTCATGCTCTGTCTGTGTGTGTAATATCTCAGTGCTGGTTTGTTACTATGGCGTGATCCAGGAATGAAAATGTCCTCTGTGGATTTACTGCGCTCGTGTTTATGCTTTCAAACAGTCATTTATTCTCTAATGAATGCCCAGTGTGTCTGTGTTTTCTGTGAGTGTACATTCCATGAGTGTGCTACTAACAGTGGTCCGGCCGCAGTAGGGCATTCGGTGTTCTGTCTCCATACATGGTGAGACTAGTTCAGTCTCCTTCTCTAGTGGCTGTTGAGTGTGTTGAGGTGGACTGCATTTGCTGAATGTTACTGTAATCACACATTACTCACACAAGACCACTGAGCAAAAGATCTATCTATCTATCTATCTATCTATCTATCTATCTATCTATCTATCTATCTATCTATCTATCTATCTATCTGTCTGTCTGTCTGTCACATTTAGTCTAGAACTACAATAACCATCATGTTTATACAGTGCACACAACACCTCGGCACTTTATTTCTCTCCACATGAGGACAGGAGAGCTGTAAGTCAATAAATGTGAGACCAAAGTAACTTGCGTTACTTATTTGAAAAAGTAACTTTGATATTTTGTTGTAAATTGAAAAAGTAATGCGTTACTTTACTAGTTACTTGAAAAAAGTAGTCTGATTACGTAACTCAAGTTACTTGTAATGCGTTACCCCAACACTCTATCTATCTATCTATCTATCTATCTATCTATCTATCTATCTATCTATCTATTTATCTATCTATTTATCTATCTATCTATAGATAGATAGAGTTGAAATCTCTGACTTATCTTTGTACCTTTGGTATCTTTGGAGCAACACATTTGAGACATTATTACATTCTCTTCTCAAACACTAGCTCAAACAAAAACAAAAAACTACAAAAAAAAGAGGCTGCATTGAATCTGCTTGCTGTCTGGGAGAAAAAAATTCAGATATTAAAGAGCTCTCATTAACTTTATGACTGAGTAATCTAACAGATGGAGCCCTATATTAGTGTCTCAGAGAACTAAACTGACTTTAGAGTTCAGTAGCAGAATAATGTTTAGCTTTGATTTTTAATAGGTGTTTAGTGTAGGAAAACCCTGACAAGAGTGTACTGTGTTTGCCATTACTTAACGAAATGTAAACAGAGCGAGTCACACACAACTAAAAAGACTCTCTCCCTTCAGTCTCAGACTTTGGAATGTAAGCTTGGTGTCAAAAATAGCCATATACAGAGAGAGTGAGTGAGTGCACACACACACACACACACACACACACGCTGGAGTTGATACGGGGTCAGAGATGACGTGAGCTTTAAAAGCTGTGAGTGTGTGCAACATGAGATTGACCCAGCCGCCGTGATGACTTCTGTAGAAGCTGGCTGAGTTTGGCCAAGCGCTGAAGGCCGTATTCCAAAGCGCTGAGGTCTTCAGATGTAGAAGATCAGCTCCTATAAACAGGAGGCTGATGGTATTTGGATCCCAGGCTACAAATTCCCTTAAGAAACTTGCATGCTAACTAAACAGTCCAAAATAAGACAAGAACAACAATCTATTATTGAATGTTGTTCTGCAAGAAAGCCTAGAGGAAATCTTTTATCGCTCTGAGGTTGCTCGTTCTTAACTCAGGAGCTCAGGATATCTGTACTTCAGTATCAACGCCTCAGATAATTTTCCTAAAGTTAACAAATAATTCAGAACAACGATTTGAAATGAATGTAGAGAAATTTGAAAGCATAGCTCAGATAATTCGTGAATAAATGATGCCCAGTGTTATTTTAATATTATTTATATAATATTATAGTATTTAAGTATTTAAATGTAAGTTTTCAATTTAATTTTAGTTTAAGTTCTAGTAAATTTCTCACATGCAATTTTTTTTTTAAAAATATTTCTATATAGCTTTAATTTTATTTTTATTTCAGTTTTACTTTTAGTCATTTTAGTACTTCAACTTATTTCAGTTGGTTGCCAAGGCATTTATAATTTTTGTTTAAAAAGTTTTTACATTTTTAATCTAATATTTATATTTTATTTTATTTCAGTTTTATTTTAATTACAGAAAACATTTTTTTAATAGTTCGTTTTTTTTTAGTTTTAGCTAACAATAACCATAGCTAACAATAACCATTTTACAATAGCTAACAATAACCATTTTAGTTTTAGCTAACAATACTTTAAGCAAGTAAACTATATAGCAACCACTCAAAACACCCAAGGAACTGCAAAGCAATGGCCTGGCAACCATTTTGTGGGCAAATTTTGCAAAGGCTAGGACAACTCACATTTTCTTCAGGAATAAAAGGTTCCCATTGTTGTCTAGGAAAAACAATTAAGATATTAAAGGCGTGCTGTTTGTATTTTGTCTTCCCTAAGAGTATCAAGCTTGTGTTAGAGAACATATCGAACCAATACTAAAATAATAATAGGCATTGGGTCGATCTGAAAAGAGGGCAAACAGGAACATTTAGCCATGTGTCACTGATATATAATCATAGCTTCCTTCCTTTAAAGAAAAAAACAAAACAAAACTCTGAATTAGTTGCCATTTGGCATCTCTAGTCAAGAAAATCCAGATTAAATCATTTGCTGCCAAGGCTGAGTCCATTAGCTGTAAGAAGTCTTTGCTAATGGATTTGCAGACGTCAGTTTTGAAGCTGGTAATGTCATACACAACAATGCAAAGCTCTTAAAAGGCAATTAACATCGGGATCATGTCAAAAAACGTCTGTAATGTCATAGAGTCACATTGATCAAGCATCCTTGGTAATGTTATGCAACATCACTAAAGTAGCACAGCATTCGTCGGAGATTCAGGCTTCCACACCTCACCATTGAAAAAAAAATCCCATTAGCAACGTCTTTTCTCAGCATCTAGCCTTTGTAAATTCATTCTTCTGATGCCTTGCTTTCTTTGGACAAGTATGTAAGGGCAGGGCAGGGCAGGTTCATGATTGATGGATGAATTCTAAGGTAAACCTGAAAGGTCCTTACAGTTAAATCAGTTCAGATTTAAAGCTGAAGTGTGTCATTTTTTTGCAGCTCCACACAGCAACATGAGCTCAACTAATGTTGTGAGTTTGGGGCGGGGCTATCTGTTTGTTCAACCAATGGCAGATGGGGGGAGTGTTCAGGAAACCTGTTTGAAAACAATCATTATTTTAGCAAGTTTTGTGATGCCAGTGGCACAAAATTACACACTTCACCCTTAAAACTCGCAGTAGTTACACACGACATCTTCTGGTACACAAAATGACACCTAGAAAATTTTCTAAAACCATAGACTCGCGAATTAAATATATAATTATATAATGGTTAATGTTCATTCAAATAGCTAAAATTATAATGAAAATGTCTTATCTGCAGACCTGCTGCAAAATAAGTCACCAAGTTTCTATTTATTAATGATAATTATCAAAATAATTAAATATGCCACTATGTAATTCAGTTCATTAGACTAAACACAGTCCGTATAAACTAAACATACAAAACCAAATTTAATTGATGTGCGGTTGCAGGTGTTCAAATATCGGCCATTTTTCATCGGCTTTGAACATCCTGTTTAGCATTCAGATTTGTTCTGTCTGACTGAACGAGGTCAAAGGAGTGTTCGTTACCAGCAAACAGCACCATTAAAAATGGGAAGAGCCCTCTGGTACATCACATAATTGCGCAACTCGAGCCAAAATGGAGAGATAAGCGTTAAGGGGGAGTGCTGGTCCTCTCTACTACTGGTTGATCTCAACTTCACCTCTGTCTTGTTGGATTGGAGCTTGTGAGGGCTGCTGGGAAGGGACAGCATATTTGACTATATTCAGGCAAATGATTTGCATGATATGCAAATACACCTTGTTGAGAGCATAGATGTGATGTGTTTCTGGATGAGTATGTGTGTGTGTATGCATTTGTGTGTGTGTCCGCATAAGTGTGTTTTAGATGCCTGGTCATGTGATACCTGTTCTAATTATATCATCTGAAAGAAGGCCATCCACAGTCTGCTCTAATCGTTAAGCTGCGAGCTGCCCTCATAACGCAGTGACATGCATAAAAACACTATATGAAACATCCTTACAATGACTGAAACAGATTTAACTTCCATAATGTGATGTACACTACCGTTGAAAAGTTTGGGGTCTGTAAGATTTTTTAATGTTTTTGAAAGAAGTCTCTTATGCTCGCCAAGGCTGCATTTATTAATTAAAAAATACAATAAAGCAGTAATATTGTGAAATATTATTACAATTTAAAATAACTTTTTTTATTTTAATATATTTTAAAATGTAATTTATTCAATTATTACCCCAAATAGCAGAGTATTTGTGAGTAAAAACTATATATTTTCCCATAGTAGTAATTATGAGGTAATGTGTATGTGATTTTTATGGAAGCTTTCCGCCATGAAATAAAAAATAAAAAAAGGTAATTGCAACTTTATATCTCACAATTCTGACTTTTTTCTCAGAATTGCGAGGTATAAAGTCACAATTGCCAGTTATAAAGTCAGAATTGTGTGATATAATGTCAGAATTGCAAGTTATAAAGTCAGAATTGTGTGATATAAAGTCAGAATTGCAAGTTATAAAGTCAGAATTGTGTGATATAATGTCAGAATTGCAAGTTATAAAGTCAGAATTGTGTGATATAAAGTCGGAATTGCAAGTTATAAAGTCAGAATTGTGCGATATAATGTCAGAATTGCAAGTTATAAAGTCGGAATTGTGTGATATAAAGTCGGAATTGCAAGTTATAAAGTCAGAACTGTGTGATATAAAGTCAGAATTGTGTGATATAATGTCAGAATTGCAAGTTATAAAGTCAGAATTGTGTGATATAAAGTCAGAATTGTGCGATATAATGTCAGAATTGCAAGTTATAAAGTCAGAATTGTGTGATATAAAGTCAGAATTGCGTGATATAAAGTCAGAATTGTGTGATATAAAGTCAGAATTGCGAGTTATAAAATCAGAATTGTGTGATATAAAGTCAGAATCACGCATTATAAAATCAGAATTGTGTAATATAAAGTCAGAATTGAAAGTTATAAAGTCAGAATTGTGTGATATAAAGTCAGAATTGTGCGATATAATGTCAGAATTGCAAGTTATAAAGTCAGAATTGTGTGATATAAAGTCAGAATTGTGCAATATAATGTCAGAATTGCAAGTTATAAAGTCAGAATTGTGTGATATAAAGTCAGAATTGTGTGATATAAAGTCAGAATTGCGAGTTATAAAATCAGAATTGTGTGATATAAAGTCAGAATCACGCATTATAAAATCAGAATTGCGTGATATAAAGTCAGAATTGCGTGATATAAACTTGCAATTGTGTGTTATAATGTCCAACTGTGAGGGGAAAAAACACTGACGTTTTTTCTCAGAATTGCGAGTTTATATCTCACAATTCTGAATTTATAACTAGCAATTGCATGTTATAAAGTCAGAATTGCGAGATATAAACACAATTTTGAGAAAAAAAGACTATGCTTTTTAGCAGCACTGCAGCAAAATGTAAAGCAAAAATGTGCATTAGGTGTGTAACAGTGTATTTAGCTGAGAATCATGGGAAATGTAGTTTTGTCACGTAGGCCTGTCGCCTCATAAATTGTATAAAGTTGTAGTATTTTCGGGCAAACAAACTTTTCTCTATTCTATATAAAATGCATACAAATTAAACTACACAACTTTTACAAATAAAACTCAATTATGACTTGGAAAGTTGAAAAGTGGGTCTAAAAAGAGATCCCAGTGGTAATTATGACATTAAATATCATCATTCTGACCGGACAAAAAAAAAAAAAAAAAAAAATCTACCTCAAAGTTACAAACACTGATAAGCTGTACACAAGCCAGGGACATTTACATATGGAAAAATCCTCTTTGGCCTCATGAAGAGGTGTTTTCATGGATGAGGATGCACCTACTTGGTCTGTTTTGACCCACACTTAGATCTTCCTGTTTCTCTGTTCCCGCCAAAACTAGTGCAGTGGCCATCTTGGCTCTGTGGGCCATATGGCTGGTCTGTTTCTTGTTAGAGATGAGGAAACTGGCCAGTCGGCTCAAACATCTCTCACCCACATCAGCTTCACTCAAAAGCCACTTTTCCACTCTATGATCTTTCATTTCGCTTGAAGCAAAAGTGTAAAACAACACCAAATTCATAGCTGTTCCCCTCTCTCTCTCGGAAAATCCCTGTTATTTTTACAGGTTCCTTTTTTCCTCCATATTAAAGCTCTCCTTTTCTGTCAGTTTTATTTACTTAATTTGTGTCATATTCTCTCTCTCTCTCTCTCTCTCTCTCTCTCTCTCTCTCTCTCTCTGTCAGTTTGGTTATATTTATACAGACAGAGATAACAGATCTATCATTCTGTCAGATGGAAGGATGATAGATAAAGCCTCACAGTGTGTGTGTGTGTGTGTGTGTGTGTGTGTGTGTGTCTGGACTTTGGCCCATGGCAGTCAGCGTCAGCAGCCTCACAGTGTGCTTTTCATCCAGCCAGCATGATCCAACATGGCCAAGAGAGCTGTTACACACACACACGCACACACACACACTAGACAATGTTCTTCTGTCCACATCTGCACTGAAACAATTTCTTTAGATCTTTACCTCTCTTTCTCTCTCAAACACACACAAACACATGAGGCCAGCGCCAGATTCACGACTCTCGTTGGCCTTTATTCACAGTAGATCTTCACATGTTCACAGTTTCATCTGTTTTTACTCTACCTCCTTTAGAAAACAGTACTGTGGCTCTACCAGAGCTGTAAGGTATGACGAAATATATATTTTTATTTGCAACAAATTATCTTGTCCTTTAGTTTGCATTTATCAGATTGCAAATAAAAGAAAAAATAATGCAATGAGGTTGATTTCATTACTCAAAACAGACACTGGCAAATGTAAATGTAAACCATTTTTACTTTTCCAGAAAAATCATTGCGCACACCATTACTGTGATATAAAATATATATTAATAAAAATTAATATAGAATTATTAAATACTATAACTATCATTTAACAATATAATAATACTGTATGAAATATATATAACATATAAAATAAGAATATACACTAACATTCAAAAGTTTGGGATTAGTACATTTTTTAAAAAAAAGAAATTTATATTTTTATTCAACAATGACGCATGGATCAAAAGTGACAGTAAAAATATTTATGTTACAAAAGATTTCTCTTTCAAATAAATGTTCTTTTGAACTTTCTATCCATCCAAATTGTATCATTGTTTATACAAAACTATTAAGCAGAACAACATTGATAATAATAAGAAATGTTTCTTGATCATCAAATCAGCATATTAGAATAATTTCTGAAGGATCATGTGACACTGAAGACTGGAGTAATGATGCTGAAAATTCAGATTTGCATCACAAGAATAAAATATTTTTTAAAATTTATTAAAACAGGTCTTTTAACAAACATAAAAAATAAATGGTATTACTTTCACGATAATGTCCAAAAAAGCTATAATAATACCATAGTGCTTTTTTTGTAAATGCTGTATATTTATTGAAGGTGTCTCTACTGTTGAATACATCTAACATAAACAAATGTCTTGGTGTGTATGTGTGTATGTACAGTATGTGTATGTGAGTGTGTGTCTGTGGAGGGGAACACCTGAAACATTGCCAAGGTTTCCCAGCAGACCTGAGATTTAGCTTGAACCCCCCCTGCCAGTGTGTGTCTGTGTGTGTATTTGCTTTTCTCCTGCCATGTAAAAATAGATGGAAAATTACAAAGTGGCATTCCCTACTGCTCTGGAAGGAAGTGGTCATGCACACACACACACACACACACACACACACACGCACACACACACTCACACTCACACTCACTCACACACACACACACACACACACACACACACACACACACACACACAGCGAGTTGTTTGAAAAGTCCTGGCGATACAAATGAACAGCTAATAAACTCATAACTTCTGCTTTTAATATTTCAGCATATTTAGACATTTTAATAATTTAGCACATGTGGTCTTTTTAATATTTAAATATATTTAGTTATATTAATAATTTAGTAGCTCCACACTAAGCCAAACACTGGACGACATGAACCAGAGTAATGGATTGGTGGAACTTCACAGAAGCTGATTCTGGACAGATGTAACATAGGTCATAATTCATTTATCAAAGCTTAAGCTCTAAACATTAATGGAAAAACCTTTTAGACATCCTTGCTAAGACAAGTCACTTTTATTACTGCTCATATGATGGGAAACTCATTTTATTTGAGACACCCAGGTCCACTATCATAAAGAACTACCACCAAAAACACCTTAGCAATGCTCCCTATCAATGCCCTAGCAACCACCCAGCACACCCTAACAGCACCATGGCAATGCTCTAAAAACATTGAGTACCTTAGCAACAATAGGAATGCCCTGAAAAAAATATAATATACAGTATATGTGTGTGTATATATATATATATATATATATATACACAAACAATTTAAAAATATATTTTTTAATTAATTATGTAAAATTGTAGGGGTGTAACGGTACATATATTCGTCCCGAACCATCACGGTACGGACGTCACAGTTCGGTGCATGCAGTCAGACGATGAATACAGTCAGTCAAAGGCATTCCACACTCCAATCCAGAAGGGGGCGTGCGTGGTAATGCAACACTGTTTGCTAACCGCCACAACAGAAAATAGAGCAGAAGAAGAAGAGATGATCTATGCACTAACCCACAACAAGTGTTCAGACGGCACGCAAGAGCTTGCTATTGACCTATATGCTGAATTTCGATTAATTTTTGTGATGCGCTCCACTAACTTCACAGAAAAGAATACCGGGACGGCAGAAAGCGGCATCCTGTTTGTTTTCTTTATTTTACAAAAGCACAATGTTTTGTTTTTATTGTGAGTGCACACAAATAAAAACAGTACAGTTTCTTTATAGTTTCGAATGATGTCTTACTCATATCTGTATGACCATAAATGAGGGAGTATTTTAAGTTGTTTCCGCTGTTATAATGAGACAAAATAATTTGGCATTGTGCCGATTTGTGTCGTGGAAGCGGAACAAACTGTTATTTGCACTACTGTCAGTTCAAAATAAATGAAAAGAAACCTTTGTTGCTTTTTCCTGTTGTACCGAACTTGTATCAAACTGTGACACCAAAACCAAGGTACGTACCGAGCCATGACTTCTGTGTATCGTTACACCCCTATAATTGCATTAATTACATAAAACGAGTAGACTTGCATGCCCTGCATGAGCATGTGTTAAGCTTTTTGGCCAGAACTTTGTGACTTCCGTAAAATAACAATTGAACCACTTTAAACATCTCGTTGCAACACAATTATGTCTTCCTTCTTTAAACACCAAACAATAGATGCATCTGAATGGCAGAACGTTGTGAGAACTCTAGTTTCGTCTGCTAGGCACTACAGTCTCTGTTTACTCAGACTTTTGGAGAGGGCCAATCTTGGGGTCCGCACTGATGGATGTGATTTTCGGTGTTATTAGAGGGAAAAGCAGAGGGCTCATGGACGAGGATCAGATCTCAGTGGAGTTAGCGGTTGGTATCAGCCTGTTCATCATATAGGATTTTGATCTGGAGAGAGCTTGAAATTGGGACGAGAAATGGGAATGATGGAAACACATGCATTAGCTTCCACGAGCAGCCTCTCTCTCTATATATATATTTCTCATATTTTTGGGATTTGTCCTAATACCAGTGGCTTTTTGCTGAATATTTGAAGGGTTTAAAAATACAATATAGCCATATAATTATCAAAATTAAATGAAAACCATTATCGTGAACACCAGATCTCCAAAACCTCCAGTTTTGAGAGCTTAATGTTGTCTTGCTTATCCAAGCTTGGGTTCTGGTGGTTTTAGAGTACATAAGCTGTACTGAGTGTCTATTTCACTCTGACCAAATGAGGAATTGAACTGAAAAACTGCAGAAAAGAGCAGTGCTGGACTCTCAGCAAGCAGAAACGCTCAAGCACCATCTCACCAGAGTAATTCCACACATAAGACCTCAACCTCAGTCTTGTCCAAACATAAGAGATTCAGTGTGTCATTACAAGGCAGCAAAGCACAGAATAATCAGTTTATGTTTAGTCTTCTCCTCTGAGAGACCTGGATTTGGACATTTGTAGAAATGTTTTGTAACTTTGAGAGTTTGCAGGAACTTCTCTACCCAAAAAGCTGAGGATTCCAGTTATATAAAGGTAAAAAAAAGCTATTTTATTCTACATAAGACTTGCGTTCTTTATGTGACAGTGATCATCACAGTTTCAATCACGCCAACAACACTGGTGTGCTGCTGTTGTGATGGGCTCCTCCCATAAGTCTTGTGGTCTAGACCAGTAGTTCTCAACTGGTTTGGCCATGGGACCCACATTTTCCCAGGGTCATTAAGCCGCGACCCAAAATTTTTGGAATTTTAACCAAGCTGATTTATTTCTCAAAAATGGTTAACACACACGAGTTCTGTCCCACTTTACTTCGCTAACACTGGTGAATAAACAGTATAAGTTAAGGCTATTAAATAGCAGTAACAAACTAGTTAGGAATTTGGTATGAGCCAAAAATATAGGTGCTATTTTGGGTTAAAGTTACAGAAACATAAACTGTTAATAAAACATATGGACACTGATCCTGATGAATCAAACGAACATCATACCAGCATGCAAATCCTTCCCAGCTAACACATGACGTACTACTTACATAATTTATTGGTACTTTTTGGTAATTTTGGTAAATGACAACATAACGTACGTTTTTTAGGAACTAAATAAGGCAGTTTGGGGTGTGAGTGTGTGCAGTCTACGTTGTAGAACAAAACGTCAAGTTATGTTTACCACAGGCTTTAATTTACTCATAAATTGAATTTAGCTATTTTAAAACCCCATAGGAAAATCTCAAAGGAACCAGCGGCAATACCTGCACCACTCTATGGAAATGTAATGCAGTGGAATTTAAAAAAAGGGCGATTGCAGAAGAATCAACAGCTTTCACACACATCTTTCAAAATAAAAGTCTTGCATCAGAAAAAAAAAATTTAGAAACACGTTTTTGTTGTCCATGACCCACTTTTGGGTCATAACCCACCAGTTGAGAAACACTGGTCTAGACTACTACATCTGTAAAAGAAATTCCTATATAAAATTCCCTGTGCTTTACAGTGCAGTTGATTTGCATTTTTATATACTGTGGAATGCTCATGTTAGCATCCAAAGTAAGTAGGAAGAAGGAATTTATGGCTAAAGCCTCAGCCGTGTCATTCTAAGGTAAAACACTGGCCCATTTATACAGCCAGATAATATGGAAACTAATCTTGCTTATTTTCATGCTCATAAAAGTGCTATTTGACTAGTAAAATAAATAAACTAGTAAAACTTGGAAAAAAATTCTAATCAATGAATGAATAACTCTGAACATTTGCATCTTTAAAAACAAAAACTGCTAAAATATTAGCAGTGAGAGTTCTAGTCTAGCTTGCAACATTTTCCAGTCTCACTTCTCTTCCTGCTCTTCTTTTCCTGTCCTTTAACTATCATGGGCAAAAAAAGATGTATCAAAACGTAAAAATAAATAATAATAATTAATGAATTAAAAATAAATCGTAAATACAAATAAAATTTAATTATAAATAAAATAATAATAATAAAATAATAAATAAAACTAAAATAAAATAATGAAAAAATATATACTTGTGTGACCAAAAGTGTGCATACTTATGTCATGTGGGTGATCAGAGTTCTAGTCTAGCTTGCAACATTTTCTAGTCCTGCCTCTCCTCATGCTTTCCTGTCTTTCTTTACTATGGTTACAAAATAAAATGTCAAACGGTCAAAAAAGAAGAAGAAGAAGAAAAAAATAAAAAATAAATAAAAAAATTAAATAAATATAATAAAATTATACAAATTAAACAAAAAAAATATATATATATAATCATGTGACCAAAAGTGGGCATACTCATGTGGGTGAAGAGTTCTATTCTAGCTTGGTAAATTTTTCAGTATGGCCTCTCCTTCATATTTTTCTCTCTTTTCTTTACTATGATCATAAAAAAATCAAAAGGTCAAAAATAAAATAAAAAAATAAAAATAATGATAAATATTAAAAAATAAAATGAAAAATAATAATAAATTTAATCATGTGAGCAAAAGTGGGCATATTCAGTTAAAAAAGATCAGAAAGATCAGATTTTAACAAAATTACAAAAATAACAAAATTTTGTTGGCATATCTACAGTCTATACCTGAAATACCTGTAAATGGCATTAACGTTCTGACTGTGCACACTAGAGTTGGAAGTCCGAGGCGTTTCTTACCTTCAGCGAATCAAAGCACGCAATGACTCGCCCGTTCTCCACCTGGCAGCTCTTGGCAGGATGCGCAAACTTGCACTCAGCATCGGAGCGTGAGCACGTTCCCCGCTGAAACTCTCGACACACCTCCAGCGTCAGCCATTTCGTGTCCCGCATGTGAGCCATATTCATCGCCATCTCGCTTTAGCGGCAAGCAAACTTCAATTCCTTAAAATCCCAAAGTGCTTTGGGTGTGCTTGTGTTTGTCAAAAGCAGTTTGTTCTTTTAAAAATGTTCTCTTTCTTAGATCATTAAGCTCCTCTTTCCTTGTGGATACACACCAGGCCAAAGCAAAAAGAACAAAAAAAAAAAAATGTTGCTGCAAGGAAAAACTGAACTGCAGTAATGGATCCCAAAGCAAAAATCCTTGACTCTGATTGGCTGATTCAACAGTGCCCACTTCAGCTCTGTCTGTATGAGCAAAAAAGTAGGGGTCGTTCGGGGTCTCAGGGATTGTGGGGTTGTGCGGGCAGTCCTTTCACTGATGTGGGCAGCAAGCAGGCAGGAAAGCTGAGGCTGGTACTATAAGCAGCTCCAAGCAGCGGCAGACGCAAGAAAGGGCACGATACTCAGTACCCACCTGCAACAGAGAAAAAGAGGGGGAAAACAGCTTTATAGGACCTTCCTAAAGGACTCTTCAGCAAACATTTTCATCAATTGAGTCTGTGATTAGATTTTTTCACTGTGGACGAAGCTGTGCACTGAAACGAACCGAATAGGCACTTTCAACTACCTGAAATTTTGAAAAATGAAACTTCTTCAAAAACAAAAACAATAGAATTAAAAAAAAAAAAAAGAATTTTAAATTTTATATAAAAAAGGAAGGAGGTTAGAAAGCCTGGGAACTGAAATTATGGCAAATTTCACCTTAAAACTATGAAAGAAAGCTATATAGTACACACACATACACACACACATACATACATAATATATATATATATATATATATATATATACACACACACACACACACACACACATACATATATATATATATATAGCAAATAAAAAAAATGAAAGCTACTATAATATATAGTAGATGCGTATATAGATTAAAAGGGGGGACACAAAAATGTTCCCCTAACTGAAGAATCACCCATAGCATATACGACATACTATTTTTTCAAAATAGCATGTGATATGGGATGCATTATGCAACAATAACCATTTCAAACTATAGCATGCTACATTATCATCACATGAGCTCATGATCATGAGGCCATCACATGACCTCTGTTTATTCCCGCTGTCCAGTTATCATCTCCAAAATAAACTTATTGTGCAATTTTGATCCTGTTTCATGTAAAAATAGATCAAGTATTCATGGAATGTCAAGCTGGTTGAATTACATTATGGGATGCAGCATATTATACTGCATAATGCATATTTTGGCAGATGTAGTAGATTATCCAGGTATTCCATGCATACAGAAAATGCATATTCTGAAAATTCACTGCATGGAATTATACTAATTAGGACAGGCAGCATGAGTAGAATTGGGACGCAGCCACTTTATCTCGGTGTCACTCAGTTTCTCACTCATTCTCTATTAGACTCTCACCAGCTGCATAAATCCTTCACACCCCTAAAAATGCCAGAAATGCACTGAAGTCTGCAGAATACTGTCAGTCAGAGCAAATAAAACATTGTCACACACATTCCTGGACTAACACACACCCCACTGACACACATACACACACACACTGGTCTCTGTCTTATACAAACACACACACAGAACACATACAAAGCAACCCTTCAGAATTTTAAGTTTCATTTCAGGTTGGGAAAAAATAACCCAAAATGCACATCACAGCTACAGCTAAGAGGTGTGAGTGACATACTGCATCATTTAACAGAGACTGAGAAGGTGGAAAGTGAACGGTGAGGTCATTTCCTGTTTCTCTAAAGTATTGTGCGACTAACAGTGAGCCAATCACAGGAAGAGATGTAGCAATGTTCCGGCCACATTTTAGTTGAGAGCAGCAGCTCAGTCTGAGAGAGACACATTTACGAAAAATCTACCAATATTTCAACTTAAATGACATAGTTATTGCAGTTATTGTTAATAAAACTATGCACGCTTGGTATTATCTACCAGTTCCATAAAAACAAGAAAAGAAAATGAAAGAAATGACTACATTTCTAAAGTTTCTTACTCAATGAGTCATATCTAGAGACTAGAATAACAGAGAGACTTGAGAGTGGCCTCTTTTAACTTGGGCCAGTAATAACCACCTAGCAACCAATCAGAATACCTTAGCAACCATCCACAACAAAGTGCTAAAAACCTCTCTGAACAGGGTCTGCATGTGCAAGAACAATTCACTGTCTTCAGAAAATGCAAAAATCTAGTTATTTATTAGTATTTTCCAGTAGTAAAAAACAAACAAATAAATACATATTTATAATTCTATAATATATTATAAATTAATAAAAACCAAATAATAAATATATTTATAATTCTATAATATATTATAAATAAAAAATAAACACATGGTAAACAAACAATAAAATAATTTAAATGAAATATAAATATTTATAATTCTATAATATATTATGAACAATACATAACACAAATAATCAAATTAAATACATTTATAATTCTATATTATAAATAAATAAATGTAAAACAAATAAATGAATTAAATTAAAGGTAAATATTACATATTACATTAAATATACTATAATTTATTATAGTATATTATATAATAAAATAAAAAAATATTACAATTAAATATATTTATAATTCTATAATATATTATAAACAAACAAACATGGTCCCCCTAGTGACATTTATCAACATTTATTTCATACTAAGTATAGTACAAATCCATTAACATATTTACTGACGCTTGAGACTTACTGATATAAATATTATAATTAAACTTTATTTGGAGTATTTCTTTATTGCACAGTGCACATTTCTTAATATTAAGCCTAAAATGTGTTTTAATACCACTATTAGTAAGGATAGTATGAATATAGTGTCTTTAAATGCAAGATATTTAAAGTGTACCTAAAGTATACTTGCAATAGTTCAGTTTTAGCACAATCAAATATACTTAAGAATATCTTAAGCTGGACCTCAGCACTACTTACTGATGACTAAAGTGCATTAGGTACAAAATTAATATATCTATTATATCTATAGTAGTATATTAGTATATCTATAGTAGACTTTAAGTATATCTATTTAGTATACCAAAAGTACAATTGCAGGGTATTTATATTAAGTGCATAAATATGTAAATGCATTTGTAGTATAAATAAATGTATTTCAAATTCATTTTGGTATATTTATTTTTCACTAGGGTCTTTAGCAGAAAAACGATTACCATGGTACATTTTTGTAAAAGCACTCGTATGCTACCTTGGCCAAGTAAATTATAAAAACAAACACACATATGCACACACAAAACACAGCCCTGTTTATGGAATGACATATTTTAATCCGATAAGACTTTTAGTGTGGAAGCAAACTGGATCCTGGGAACACTGAATACTCAAAACAGGCTAAAAGATTTTGTGAAATGAAAAGTAAGTGATCGCGCTGGATAATGTGAATCCATGAGCCTTGCAGCGTGATTTTGATCTTGCATTAAACAGGCTCATGCCTGCGTTATCTGTGTTTACTGAGAAGAGGAATAATCACCGTGACAATTAAAGAAAATTCATGCTCAGACTTGGATCCTGCTTTAAGATCTTCGTCTTCACTCGATCATAACGATGCTGTTTCTTTGCTCCCTCTTTTTTTGGTTAAATGATTTGGCTATTAAGTCACTGTATATCTCCCACAATCCTTTGCGGTGGAATAACAGAATTCTTAGAAGTTGCTGCAAGGTCAAACAAGGAGAGAAAATAAAAACGATAGAGAGAGAGAGAGAGAGAGAGAGAGAGAGAGAGAGAATGATCTGGAAGTATGCCAATCAAAGCCCATTAAAAAGTCAAACATTTTTGCCACTGGGAGGAGAACTGGATGTTATGTTCTCTTTTAAGAAGTGGAAACTATTTCAATGATTCACATGAATGAGATATTAAATGTTTCATTCTTTTTGCACTTTGGCTTATGGCTTTATTTACGTCTGTACTGATTGTCCAATATTCTCCTGCTGGTGAGAAATGCCTGATTGAACATTTGATTTCCTGTGGCTCCGTTTGTTATTTGGCAGCAGTGCGATATTAAAGGACCGATTTTTAAATGGAGGAATTATAATTAAAGGTTAAAATCAGTCTGAGTTTAGTCTGTGTCTAGGAAACAAAAAACAAACTGCCTGCATAGATCTTTGACTCTTCAAATATGCAGCATATTAATATTTGAAACAGCAGTGTTTCAGACTGGAGATATTAAGTCACATTTGTAAACATAATAGCTAATACCTAAGTATATGGGGAACTGTTACCGTTTAAGGCTCTAAAAGTATGATGACCTGCACCAACACTTTTATAAACAGAACCATATACTGTAGGAACTAAAAACTAGAACCAAGAAGGAATTTTACAGTATGATGTCATAGAACCTGAAAGTTCCTCAAAGAATGTTATATTGTCTAGTTCTTTAGAAGACCATACAGTATATGAACTTGAAGAACCCAGAAACCAATCTGCTGATCTAAAGAACTTTAATAATTTATAACATCAAGAACTACAAATCTCAAAAGAACCATATACATCCAAAAATACCAATACCAAAATACCAAATATTTAGCCAAAAATGTCAAAGAACTTTGTATTGTCTAGTACTTTAGAAAAAGATATATGATCTTGAACTCAGAAACCAATCTGCTGATCTAAAGAACTTGATGAATGTACAACATCAAGAACTTCTACAAATCTCTAAAGAACCATATACAACCAAAAATGCCAAAAATACCAATGCCAAAATATTCAGCAAAAATGTCAAAGAACTTTATATTGTCTAGTTCTTTAGAAAACCATATATGAACTTGAAGAACTCAATCCACTGATCTAAAGAACTTGATGAATGTAACATCAAAAACTTCTACAAATATCTAAAGAATCATATACAACCAAAAATGCCAAAAATACCAATACCAAAATACCAAATATTCAGCAAAAATGTCAGAGCTTTGTATTGTCTAGTTCTGTAGAAAACTATATATAAACTTGAACTCAGAAACCATTCCGCTGATCTAAAGAACTTGATGAATGTACAACATCAAGAACTTCTACAAATCTATAAAGAATCATATACAACCAAAAATGCCAATATCAATTATTCAGCCAAAACATTTTTTCATAAAATGAAGGTTATGAGTTAAACCTAATGAGATGCACATCACCTTTATTTTTATGACCAAACCTTAGAAATAAACATTCAAGAACAAATCTATAAGTTTATTTGAGAAAAATCCCCAAATCACATAACTACAACCTTAAAGTACAGCTCATTTTTCAGAATCTATCGGACTTCACCACAATCTGAGATACAGAATGGATCCTTATAATGTCGCTCTGCAATTCAGAACTGAAATGCTTCTGATCTGGCATCAGGCAAGATGTGAACACTCTAAACTATTGATTATATTTACTCCAAATTCAGCAGAACCCAAATCAGCATTTTTTCCATGCATGAAGGAACTGGCCTGAATCTGGGTGGAGTGCTTGATCAGAAAGGTGTGCGGGCAGCGGAGATGGTTATCTAAACCACAGCATTACATCGTTTGACTCAGATGTGTGTAGGTGATGATTGCCATGTTGGAAAGGGTTGAAAATAGTATCATCACCATGGTTACACAGCACAAAGCCCTTCTACCCAGTAACTCAGAAACATGCACAGTTTATAAACCCGCAAACGTTCTGCAAAGCTGTAAGAATCGAAAAGATCAAAGGTTAATGATTTTCAACATATTATTTATTAACTATTCAAATGATAATAGTTCAGCATGCTAAGAGTTAGAATTTTATCAAAACAATAAGTATTTTTTCTACGACGCCCTCTAGATGTTAAGCGCATAAACATCTTGACACATTCAACATGCAGTTGTCATCAGATATATTTCATTAGTGGCATTAAAGACAGCAGGCATCATTTGCATGCAAAAAACACAAAACATTCCTTGGCAAATGAAAGTCTAGCATCTGAAGACAAAAGAAAAAGAAAGTTACTGAAACAAAAAGCAAGAAAAACCTAGGATAAGATGCGAGATGGCGCGAACAACCAGATACCTAACGCAGGTGCAACACATTTATCATCGCAACAGTCGTGTAATAGCTAGTATATGGGATTAAACCAACAGTTAATTTACAGTTTAAGTATCTTTTTGCATCAACATTACAATCCGTGATTATTCACTTTTGCTAATGCAAAATTCTGCCAAAAAGGATTTAGAGCTAGTCTGAACAGAATCGGATGTGAATTATAGAGAACTAAAGTGAAGTATGCTTTCCTATGAAGTCTCCATGTGCTTATTTTCTCGACACTTTCACTTTCTCAACTACAACGTGTCGTCGACAAAACCCGAAGACTTGGCGCCAGACCACCCCAGACAGATTATTTGTTTATTTTTCTTCCTCCCCCTCCCAAAAAAGCATGATCTTCAAACAACCGAAACAATTGCTTTAATCGCACACAACCAATCAGCACTCAGCACTTCTCAGCGACGATATTCTTTTCTCATTTTCTGATTTTTAACAGTCTGCAGCACTGTGAAACAATAACCCGCCTATTAAAGTCCTCTAAAAGTCAGCATAACCTGTTCTTAAGCAATCTTTTCTTACATGTTTCCCTTTAGCGCAGGAAAACCACCGCGAGCAGTCGACGAGCAGACTTGTGTGAGCTCGAATCCATATGTTTCTCTCTGCAGTGAGAGCGTGTTCAGCGTTTACTTACATGACTGCACGGAAGAGTGACGCACTCAGACAGAAGTGAAAACCTGCGTCAACATCTCTCTCCCCTCTCTTTTCCCTCTCGCAGACAGTTACGCTCTCTCACACACGCCCCTGTGCAGTCCCAGGGTGCCTGACTGGGTCCTACCGCTCTGAAATCTAGCACGAGCCATATTAGGAAACAGCAGTTAAACATGTCACACGTAATTTACATGTGGGGGGAGTGGAAAGCGACTCTTACGACAGAGCCTGAGAGCATATGCAAAAAAAAAGAAAAAACCATGCACGCGCTGGTACGCGCATAAAACAAACAGAAGGGAAGTGAGACCCGAGAGGGGGGCTTAAAAAAGGAGAAGTGCTCTCGGGCTCAACAGTTAACCAATCATACGGTTGCCACTGTCTAAACAAGTAGCCGGTCGCGGAGAGGTGGGGGAGTACCTGCGTGAGGGACGTTTCCTGCCAAACGCACACGCACAGATGCGACCGCAACTTTTTAGAATGAGGAAAAACACTGCTGAGATTTGTTTGCAATCCCCAATACATAACAAACTGCAGTTAACCACAAAAGCACCCTATAAAGTCAAAGACAGCCCACACACGTTGAACAACCCCCCATCCTCACACAGTAAGCAAGCAAAAGTGGTGCAATGCTTCAAGCCTCGGCTGTTAGAACTGCAAAAGAGAGACAGACAGGAACGTGAGAACGAGACAGTGCAAAAAAGCAGTTCTTACCTCTCACATCATGCTTACTATTGAGTGCGCGTATGTGTGTGAGAGATCAGACACGGGCGGCAGGCCGCGACAGCAGAGCCTCAGGCACCGGGTGGACCATTCTCAGAGAGGAGGAGAAAGAGAGAGAGAGACAGATAGAGAGAGACAGAGCGCGTGTGGCTGCTGGTTGCGCCACTGTGTGTGTGAGCCGAGAGCCTGCGAGAACGAGAAACAGCAGCACTGCGCAGAGCACCGAACTCAAGCGCCAATCATGCTCACTGGAACCGCCCACCGACACAACCAGGAAGTGCTGCTGCTGCTGCTGCTAACGCTTTGAGTTCCTCACTGAAGAGAGAAGAAAATGAGAAGGGGAGGGGACAAAAGGAAGGAAAGGGAGGTAAAGAAAAGAAAACGAGTGTGCTTGAGAGATTACATCGTGCTTTCCCAGGAGTCTGTCTGCGTTCGACACCAGACTGCAGTGGGACACACACACACACACACACAGCTGTACACCTGGTGCATTGTGCGGCAAAGTTATCTGCTGCTAGGAAAGGCAGGATTTAGTCTTAATTCGACTCTGAATATGGGTTACGGCCATTTCAGGAGAGAAACATATCATCGCAGTGGCTCTGCGTGATGCGTTTTCCCAATAATCCGCTTTGAAAAGCGTGATATATTTACACCATAAGCTATTTATTAAATGACACCGAGGAGAACTGGGTTGCGTTAATTTATTCCACTGATGTTAATACTAACAAACTCCCACATGTCCGGGAATTTAGAGCCCCTTTAAACTAAACAATATTTTCCTGGAGGGCCATAAAGCATTGAAACTGGGGCATTAATTTATTATCTTCTGAAAAAATGCTTTATTGCATTATTTGCATATTTGAGCCTCACCCAGCAACGACTGCGGTTATGACTCCATCTGACTACTGGAAAAATGACACACAGCTCACAATGGAATAATTATAATGATAAAAGATGATCAGCTTTTTTTTATTTATTTTTTTTTGCAAAAGTCAATAGAAAAAGTTAACCTTGCTTTTGTTCACACAAACTAAACAAGGAATTTTGTTTTCACGAGAATTGATTAGAGATTCGCTTACGCAGACGTCTGAAAAGCTCGAGTGTGTCCTGGGTTTTTTTAGGTTTACAGCTTAAGAGCCAAAAATGTCAACGGCATGTGCATGGCAGGAAACTGCTAAAAAAGGGCAATTCTATAGTGTTAATTTAGTATTATTTATATACCATTATAGCATTTATTCATATTTTAAATGAGCTTTTTTCGGTTTTCATTTTAATTAAATTTTTAGTAATTTTGTTATTTGCTTTTGTCATTTTTTTGTTTGTTTTTTATTTAAGTTTTAGTAATTTTAGTAGTTCTACTTAGTGTAACTTCACCAGTTTTCATCCCACTTTGTATTGCTACAATGTCGATATAAATGAACAATGCTTATTAGGGATGTAACAGTACACAAACATAACTAGAGAAAACTAAACATACAATTGCTTCTTATTTCTTCTTTTCTTAAACAGTGGTTTACTGAACAAATTGTGTCTCTCTCTTTAAATAAATTCAATTATAATGAACATTTTTACCGTCACACAGTTACTGTCATAACTTGTTTTCATGACAAATTTATTTAAATATTAAATAATTAAGACATTACTAACAGGTAAAGTAAATACAATAAATAGCTTATATGGTGCATAAATTTAGTGAAATGCTCCCCTCTAGAGTTAATTGCTGTGGACACTAAATGACTTGCCTGAGGTAAATGTAATGCTACATGAGATATCATTCTCAAGCTGTTTTATTGATGTCTTTCCGCGTTTGAAACACTGGTTGAGAGATTACACATAAACATATCTATGCATAGATCGTCTGTACTTCTTCTGCACTTTTTCCTGTTGTGGCAGTTAGCAAACAATGTTGCATTACTGCGCGCGCCCCTTCTGGACTGGAGTGTGGATCACCTGTGATTGACTGTATTCATCGTCTGACTGCATGCACCGAGCCGTGACATCTATACCGTGATGGTTCGGGACGAATACATGTACTGTTACACCCCTAATGTTTATTAATTCTCCATGTTACCTGGACTGAGAAATTCACGTTTATTTGTCAGCTAAAGTCCTTTTGACAGCTCCAGGGCTTTCGTGAAAACAGCAGTTTCTTGGACATAAAACACTGTGTTCGTGGTCATCCAGTTTGAAATGTTGACTACAAAGCGGAGGTTATTCAGATTTTTTGTCATGGCGTTCTCTCCATATTTACGATTCTTTGCAGCCTTTAGCCGTTGCCTACAACGCGCTGGATCCTTCACTGGAAATCGAAAGTAACTCACTCCCGCTAAACGTTTACTCTTTGAATTCTTGTACCCGGGAACAATACAAGGTGACAAAAAGTGAAAAAGTTTGCTAAGAAGTATTTCCTACTAAAGCATGGCAGTATTTGACTCTGGTAAGCGTATCCATAGCAGACTGGTGGGAATGACCTTGGCTGGCAAAATGCCCAGTACAAAAAAATAAAATTCACTTTTCTACTGTATAGGCAGCCAAGTTTTATTGAAAGCCCATTTTTCCAGTGGTGGAGTACCCCTTTAAACTTTAAACTAACATTTAGATTTTTTTTAAGTTTAGGTTTTAAAATATAATATTTATATTTTATTGTATTTCAGCTTTATTTCAATTAACAAAAATGATTTTTATTTGTTTTAGTTAACAATAACAACACTGCTATACATACAGTACACATACAAGTCTCATAGACAGATGTTTGACTATCGACAAGTCTAGTCCATTTTGCAGCTCATTCAGGCCAAATTTGGATTGATCAACCACAGTTTGTGGAATTTCTGACAAAATGCATGCATATAAATTTATCTGAAAAAGTTGGGAATTGTTTATCTGTGATGGCTGATAAAAACTCAAATAATTGTAGAGTAACAGAAAACAACCAAAACATAAAAAAAATAGAATTCAAAAATTAGAAAATGTTTGAGGAATGCGGAAAGTCAAATGAAGCTAAATGAAAGACTACTGCACCAGTTTAAATTCAATTTTAAAAAAAGTAAATTAAATTCAGAATGGAACCTGCATTGTAAATGTGGATTCTGTAAAATCTGTCATGTACATTTATACCATAAATAACAATACCTATTATGCATATGCCTATTTTAGCATGTACCATTGTTTCAGCTTTGTGCTTGTACCTTATGTTTAAATAATAATAATAATAATAATAATAATAATGATAATAATAAAACATATCCTTACTTGAATATAAATGAAAATAACTTTTGTAAATTCTTGTAAAAAGTATAATTGTAAATCCGATTTCCCCATGTCTAGACATCAGGGTGGCTCACCTAATAAATGCAATTTTGGTCATATACAATTACCAACCACAGCAATGTTACTAGTTTCCTATTCATTTAAAACAGTCATGTGAACTACACCATGCCTGATATCAAAATGGTTAGCCTGTTTAGGTACCCTTTGGCTGGCATCAGCGATAAATATATGATAATTTATGCTGTTGATGCCAAGACCAAGGCAACAGTCCAACTCTGGTTTATATTAACAACCAGACAAACACATACACTCTCATTTCACTCTGTCTACCTCTTTCCCCATTTCTCTCAACTGACCGATTCATTCAGATATTACACATAGGAAAAATATGTCCTATCCAGTAATTCCTGTCTTTTTCCTTTCCGCTCATACTTTCTTGTCCTCATACTTCTAAAAGGTTGTTTCAGTATTAAGAGTGACGATAGTGGCAGAAATAGTCACACAGTAAGAGAAGATGGTCATACTTTCCACTGAAACAACTCTCGCTCGCTTTCAAGTTGTATGATAAATGGAACTCTATTAGCAGACTGTTAAAATGGCCAAACACTCTCAAGTTTTGCACCCGCATAAATTTACATGTTAAATTCTCTCTAAATCAGTGGCTTTCAACCTGGGGGCCGGGGCCCACTGGGGGGCCTCAGCAAACTTCCAAGGGAGCCATCGAATGACCTAAAATTATTCATTCATATAAAAAAAAAAAAATGTGTTACCACTCACCCCACCCCTTTCTTAGATATTCCGAAATTAAAAATTCTAAAATTAAAAAATTCAAATTAAAAATAACTAGCAAAAAGTTTTTCTAACTTCTTAACATTTTTTCAGTAACATAACCTTGCTCCACTGTTTTCAAAACAGTCTAGCTTTGAATTTTGTTATGCTAGGAAGTCTGATTCATTTCAGTAATTTAGTTTGTTCTCAGTAATTCATGTAAATGATAGCAGCTTTTCCAGCAGTCGGGCCGAACGCTTCTAAGAATGGTAAGGAATGTTTCCAGTTATATCCAGTTATTTCTGTCACCATCATTTAGAAGTTTTGTTTAGATGCTGTAATTGAACAGTTAATCTGATAGATATACACTACAGTTCAAAAATTTGGGGCTGGAAAGTTTTTTTGGTTTTTTTTACGTTTTTGAAAGAAGTTTCTTATGCTCACCAAGGCTGCATTTATTTGATCAAAAAATACAGTACAAACAACAATATCGCAAAATGTTATTACAATTTAAAATAACTGTTTTCTGTTTCAATATATTTTTAAATGTAATTTATTCCTAATGTGCTCATTTGGTGCTCAAGAAAAATTTCTTTGATTTTTATCAATGTTGAAAACAATTGCTTAATATTCTTGTAAAATCTATGATATTTTTTTTTTTCAGGATTCTTTGGTGAATATAAAGTTCAAAAGAACAGAATTTATTTAAAACAGTACTCTTTCATAAAATTATAAAAGTCTTTACTGTGACTTCTTTCTAATGTAATGCGTTCTTCATTAATATGCATTCATTTCCTTAAAAAAAAAAAACTTGTGAACGGCAGTGTGTATTATATACTAAATAGCTACAATGTAGTTTTTGTTAGTAACTTGGAGTGCAGCTAGCTACTTTTTCAAAAGGGCAGCTTGACTTTATATTACATAAATAACTACTTTATATTATGATTAGCTTGTAGTTTGGCAAGCTACAGTTTCAAGTACTTTCCCCAACACTGGTACACACACACAAACACACACACACATACTTGCACAATGAATGCATATTTATGTGGACCATGTGTTTGTGTGGAATCTGTATGTGTACAATGTGTAACAATGTATATTAATGGATAGAAAAGTGAGTTAAAGCACAAGCTGACTGGGGTGACCTGATTTATGTTGGTCTGGCTTCATGACATCAGAACATTCACAGTTTTCTTGACCTCACTTTGCCAAATACACTGACTCACCAAACAGACATCTAGGCGCACACATGATCGTCAAACACGCATTCAGAAGGAATTTTCTTACTGCAATCACACCGATGTGCCTCTCTCACTCTCTCTTTCTCAGCCCCTCGTACCATCTCTCACAGGTTTCTCTTTAATGCTTCACTATTTACAGCTTAAACATGTCTGAGTGAACAAGTTGAAAAGCAAGTAGTGAAAGTGATTGGGTGTGGCTGTTTACACAGCAAGTCAAAGTCATTGGGCCTGGCAGTTTATAGTTTACTGAAAGAGTGTATGTTGGTGTAAAGTGTAAAATAGACTCACCTAGTCAGACGTCTGACTAACAACATGAAGTCTGGTACGTAACGCAGCATATTCTGGCAAAGATCACTCAGTTAAGACAAGAAAAGATTGTCTGACATACACTAACAACTAAAGTTTGAGGGTGGTAAGATTTTTTTATGTTTTTGAAAGAAGACTTATGCTCGCCAAGGCTGCATTTATTTGATCAAGAATACAGTAAAAACAGTAATATTGTGAAAATGTTATTACAATTTAAAATAACTTTTCTATTTTAAAATATTTTAAATTGCTTTCTAAACATGCGGCTCTCGTCTTGTGTGAGACGCGAGTGCAGTGGTCAAAGCAGTGTTTTCTTTTGTTGTTTGATTAACAGCAGGTTATTAGACTGCTGTCACTTTAAGGCTGAATGCACGGATCCACATCCAATATTCTCCCAAAGATTTACTTTCATTTAAGACATAACCGACTGTGTTTAAGTGAATACTTGCCAAAATGGACATTTTGACATAATTTTGTCAGTATTTGTCCATGCAAGTGTGAAAGAGAGATCAATTCAATACTCGTACGCTGACGTCTAAGAGGTGGCTGTATGTGTGCCCACAGAAAACTTGATTGAATTGAGCTCTTTATCTCACCATCATGCTTTTTCAGATTTATCCATAACCTCTTTCTCCCAGACGTTTACATTTTTGAACGTTTTATGAGACATGCAGCAAGTGTATGCCAACTTATGTCCCGCCGGGTAGATCAGCACGTTAACAATTCAAATGTGCACGTCTACCACGCAGGACACTGACTGGATCTCTTTCCAAATCGTCCCTCCCTTCACTTTTTCACATTTTCAATAGATTTTCGTCATAGTTTTTGTCATTCATAACTGGTTTTTATTTAGTTATCGACTCGTTTTTGTCAGTGAAAAAAATGTCATTGACGAAAATTATGACGAAAATTATTCGTCAACGAAATTAAAGAGATAGTTCACCCAAAAACTTTTTGAGGTCCAGAAAAGTAATGAAGACATAGTTAAAATAGTCCATGTGACTACAGTGGTTCAACCTTAATGTTATGAAGCGACGAGAATAGTTTTTGTGCGCAAAAACAAAACAAAAATAACGAGTTTATTCAACAAGTTCTTCTCTTCTATGTCACTATTGTCACAATATGGACTATTTTAACGATGTCTTTACTACCTTTCTGGACCTCAAAAGGTGCAATGACGTTGCTGCCTATGTGTGGTTCAGAAACCCTTGGATTTCATCAAAAATATCATAATTTGTGTTCCCAAGATGAACGAAGGTCTTACAGGTTTGGGACGACATGAGGGTGAGTAATTAATGACAGAATTTTCAATTTTGGGTGAACTAACCCTTTAACACTGGGTCAAAGATGTCCGTCTAGCGCATGTTCCTGTAGAAAAAAAATGGAAAATGGCACAGAAAATGCATTGGTTACGGTTTTAACAAGATTTTCTCCACATTGAGCTTCTCTATTTCTACAATGTTTTGAATGACCAACGCAGCAGCGCCGCATCTAGTGGGTTAAACTGGATAGGCTAACAAAAACATTAACAGCTCTTACATCATCACGCACCTTGTGTGCCACTGATAAGGGTGCCTGACACAAACTTAAAATTCGAATGCACTCTTTTTGCATTCAAATGTGGATTTTTATTTTACATTCGACGAATATTCGAAATTCGAATTTTAATTGGTAGGTGTGGCTCTGAGGCTCCGCTTCCCTTATTTATAATATAATTTTTTTCAATACATTGTGTAAAGTGCTATGTAAATAAACGTGACTTGACTGGAGTGCCGAATTGTAGAGCTCGTGCACACATATCCACATCGCTATGATCAGATGCTTTCTTAACTGCTGTTTTTTCACCACTGTCATTTTTGTTCTGTGTTTATTTTGTTATTGAGAGGAAAGTGCCTTCGCCATGAGTATATGGGGGCCTTTACACCACATCCACTGGGTCTGGTTTTGCTCAGCCCACCACATTAGGCATGGTGGTGTGGAGAAAAAGTCCCTGCTGATGTTAAAACATCATTTGGAGATCACAGAGTTGCTCATGCGGCTTGTGCGAAAACGAGGTCATTTTAAATCATGCAAAATATGAAAGTTACACCTGAACATGCATATGGAGCAGTGACAGGAAGTTTGCCTTATGAACAGGAAATGAAAACCATGAGGTGACAAAGACAACTGTCGGCACCATCTTTATCAACCTTCACGGTGCATGATGCCTCCTTTTCTACTAAATCTGTGCCAACAAAGTACAGGTACACACACTGAATAAGGCAGAATTTTCTGTGCACAAAAAAAACCTGTGTTTCATAGCGATGCCTGTTTCTCTCTCTCTCTCTGTCTTTCTCTCGTCTCAGCACTGGTATGTGTCAGGATGCTGTAAATTGTGCTGGCTGGTGGATGTGAACTCTTGCTGGGTTAGAGAATATTCTCGTTACTCAGTAAGTCTGGACACCTCTCGCCTCTGTACAGCTCATCTCGCCATCGAATAACCTCATTTAAACCCTGCAAACCACACCCTTTCTCTTGCACAGTCCCTCACATCTTTTATATTTTATTACATTATCTGCGCAGAGCTAAATGATCTATTAAATTATTCAGTAAAATCCCTGCTTTTTTGGAATATTATGCTGTTTCTCAGCACATTTTGCTAGACGCAAAGATGAAGCTTACAGACATCAGCTATCATCTGAATAACGTAAATGCGACTCAGGGTTCAGAGTTGGGCATCACCATCTAGCTGCATTGCTGAAAGTCACCGGCAATGTTTCACATGCCCTTGATAAAAGCAGCATTGTGCTGGCCTACTTTACTGATTTATCGAAGGCATTCAGGCCTTGAGTTACTACAGCACCCAAACTAAAGCACTGCCCTACATCACAATGCTAGAACCACTTTTATAGCAGAATTACCTTTGATGATACGATAATTGGTTTGCAAACACTGTTGAAGGATTTCTCAAACTGCCGGTTCATTATTTAGCTCTAAATAATCTAAAGCCGTGGCAAACTGAAATGCTAAGACAGCAAAACTTGAGGTGTTCTCCAGATCTCAGGGGGCCTAACTACTCATTGGTAACAACACTGATTCTTTTTATGGCTGTCTGATTCACAAAGCATTCTGGAAAGACTATATTTATACATTTTTAAACTATCCACGAACTGATTTCTTATATAGCAAATCTCTACTCATAAAACCATTAATTTATGTGGCAAAAACATAAAAGTGCTGTCTTATCCATTTACAGCTTTAGTGAGGCTCTTCAACACATTAAGAACCATCATTAAATTTATTCCTCTATTGAAATGGTCTAATGTCCACAATCATCATCACTAAATGCATATACTGAATACTGCAAATAAGGCAAAACCATACTATATTATACCACATATATTCATTAAATGTCATGCCTTCAAGTTAAAATTCATTTATTAAATATATCATTCTTTAAAATCATACAGTGCTACAACAAGGGCCTAAAACTAACTTTTTGCCACACCTGCCAATGGCCGATGACTTAAGATAATATACCGGCAATAAATATTTTTTACCGGCCATGAAACTGTTTTTGCAAAAACAGGCAGTTATGACACCAAAATATTAGATACACAGATTCACAATTCTCTATTCCAATTTCGATACCACAGCTGCTAGCCTAACTAATATAAATTCAAAACATTATTAAAGACAAGTAAACAGTCAGTAATAAAATAAGAACAAATAATCAAATTACAAGCAAAAGCACAAATAGATACAATATAACAAAGATACAAATGAAATAAAGTTTTCAGGTACAGAAATTTAATAAAGTAAGTAAATGTAAAAAGTAAAAACACTGCATAGTCTTCACTGTATAAATTAAACATCCTTATTAATTAATCCTTATTAAAGTTACAAAGTTATTCAGTCAAGAGCAGTGCTGTTTGATTAACATTAAACCACAGACAGCAGCAGGCATATTAGGCTGCTGTCACTTTAAAAGTGAATGCACAGATCTAATATACTGATACTGTACACAGGCGTTTACTTAAGACATAACCAACTATGTTTACTAGGATCCTTGCTATTTTTTGACATAAATTTGTGAGAATTTGTCCGCTCAAATGCAAGAAGACATGAAAGAGAGCTCAGTTTAGTACTCACATGCTGTCTGACGTGGCTTTCTGGGCAAGTAACGAAATGAGTTCCCTTTCGCATCTTCTTGTTTGAATATTTAAATTGTCAAGGCTTAAACTTTCGTGACGATGCAGCACTGGCCCGTCAACAGTCCCAAGTGTCGTTCACATCCATGCATTGTTAGAATTCATAAAAATGTTACCGGCCAACTGGCAAGTAACACCATTTTACATACTCACCAACGCCGATTTCTACTCGCATTTGGCGCTTGACGAGTGTTAATTTTAGGCCCTGGTTACAACATTAAAAGTTAATTAAAAGTTAGTCTAGAGACTATTTTATATATTATAAAAATATATAAAAACACAAAGAATGATAAATTTAATAAATTAATTGTTGTAACTTGAAGAGTTATAACATATATATATATATATAATATTAAATATATTCTTCTTTAAACTCATGCAGTTCTACAGCTATTTGACATTAAAACTTAGTTCAGAGACTCTGTACTTGCAAAAAACTTCATAGTTGCTAAATTAGGAAACTAAACTAGTTTCACTCGCTCAAACAGTTAAAGCAGCGAGAAAACAGGAAGTTTATGAGTAACAGAGAGTGAGAAGTTCTCAGTTTGCAAACGTCCTCTTTTGGAACACAGTCTTACAAAACCTAACAATGCCTAACACTGTTTGTCGTGTTGAGAAAGAAGCATTTCATTTACTTTAAAAGATGTGTTGAGAAAAACAGGAAAAAATGACAACAGCTGAATGGCTGTTCATCTCCTCCCGCCAAATATTATAAGCAGCTACAGATGTATCGCACTAAACAAAAACCACAATCTCACATCACATCTTACATAAACACCTCTGAAGAGTGTCCCAAAGAAAAAGAAAAAACTGCTTAATGCACTCATAAAGCAAGATAAAGAAATAAATTGTCTTTTGAAGCTCTCATACACTTGGAGGCAAATTCGACAGTGTGTTAAACACAGCCAATGGTGTTTGGCAGCAGATGCACATCCACTGACTTTGAATATAATCAAATAAGTTGTGGAGCAACATCAGAGGAAAGAGCGATTGGTAGCTAATATGACTCTTCAACAAAGTCCAACAGCTTCATAAAAAATGGAAATTTACAAAGTGGCAATAACACCTACTTAAAAGACCATGTAAATGATTTGCAAACTAGAACCTGCACTTTCACAAGACAAAAAGACACAAGAGGAAGCGGTCAAGCATGTTAGAATAAATAGAATTAAAAAAAAAAGAATGTAAATTTTAAATTGTACAATAAGTAACTTTACCATACACAGTGAAAAATACTGTATATTAACATATTTAAAAATATGAATAATTATACTAATTGCATCACATTGTAAAATGCCTAAAAAATATATTCGTTTATAGTCAAAATCTGGCAAACAGAGCAACCCGTTTTGTTTTTGTTTTTACCATAAATTAAAAGAGATTATTTTACAGCGTACATACATACTGTATACATATCAACACATTGCTGAAACATTCAAAAGTAAGCAAAATATTATTTTATGCACGATACACTGCAAAAAAAGTGTAAATCAGCAAACAACTCACAATTAAAAAAGTCAAAAATCTACAACGCAGTGTGTAATTGTTAGCATTTCTAAAACCTATATATAATATACATATAAATTCATTATGAAACAAACTCATTTTTCGAGATATTCCCTCTCAGTCATAAATAATTTTAGAGCAATAGATGAAAACAAATCGTAAATGTGTAAATGTGTATATCTGATCTTGTTTGCATTTGGTTAGTTCTTACCCGCGTGTAGTGCGAGAACTGTATCTCCACTGAGAGTGAGACAGGAACTCACACATGGGTCACCAGCCAATGTGGCTCACCGCAATGCATTCTGGGCCAGATACTAACGTATGCCCCGGTGTGTCACAGTGCACAACCAAGCAGAGAGTTCCATGCATGCAAAACACTGCATTAAGCTGTTTAAGTGTGTGTGTGTGTGTGTGTGTGTGTTTATGGTTTCAATGTGTGATCACATGATAAAGCACATACTGAAGTAACTGTGTGTGTGTGTTCAGTGATCATTCTCTCTATCGCCATGGAAACCTGCTTTTATCTTATTTGCATCTGGGTGTACCAGCAGCAGAGACAGAGAGCTGTGTCATTTTCCCCTAGAAAACACCACTGCCCTCTTCAGAGACTTGAGAAGTTTCCCATCAAATCCACACTCGTTTCACCCGCGCAAACACTTTCCCTGAGCGTAGAGAAAACACGGCTATAATCATACTAATATACTGGCCCTAAAAGTCAACGCTTCAAAAAAGAGGAAACAACTCTCATACACTGCTAAAGATAGCAAAGTATGATGCCTTGCACAGGAAGAGGGTTGTGTTTGCTTTTTACAGAAGCCCAAAAAAACTATCTGAACATGAGTCACACTTAAAAGTTTGATTGCATTGGATAACAAAACATTAAACTTCAATACCAACAAACTTCTTTTTGTGAAATGTTTTGCTTGAAAAATGTGTTTGTGCTGTCTTTCTTTAAAATAAATGCCACTTTGTTTGATATTTTCTTGTATAATGCTAAAAAAATGCATACATTGTTTTAGTATGTAAAACAATGTATGTGTGTGTGAGAGCATGTACTTGTGTTTACATGTGAATTAGTGTGCATGCATGCATTATGTGTGTGTGTGTGTGTGTGTGTGTGTGAGGTTACTTGAGGTCTGCAGTTCACTCATGCCAGGTGTGTTATCTCAGACGTTCCACATGATTAAGCCGATGGTAGAGTTCCTCTTCTAAACTCACTCACCTGGTCCAAAAACACTCACACGTCTCACTAATGCAACCCCTCGGGTGTTATTTACACTAATGACAGTGAGAAAGAGAGAGAGAAACAGATTCAAGGCTAGTATATTCATACAAATAAAGCCTCCAACCTAATGCCATTTAACAACCTTTATGAGCTCTTATGATGCCATAGAAAAAAAAAAAAAAACATTTTCAGGTCAGCATGAAACAGCATTCCCAACCCAATTTTTTTCCATAATCTGACGCATTCTGAGTGAAACAGATTATTCAACAAGGGGAAAAAAATTGTAGGACTTTTAACCACATAAAATTGACTGGATCGCCAAAAGGGGTGTTTCATGCCAGACCTAAATGTGAGTTTGCCATAGATTGTGGAGGGCAGTGTTGTTATTATTAACTAAAACATTTGGTCACACTTTAGGGTCCAGTTCTCACTATTAACTAACTATTAATTATGACTTTTGCCTCAATAAACTCCTAATTACTGCTTATGAATAGTTATTAAGGTTGTTAAGTTTAGGTATTGGGTAGGATTAAGGGATGTAAAATATGGTCATGCAGAATAAGGCATTAATATGTGCTTTATAAGTACTAATAAAGAGCCAATATCCAAGTAATATGCATGCTAGTAAGTAACTAGTTAATAGTGAGAATTGGACCCTAAACTAAAGTGTTGCCTAAATTGGTCACACTTTAGTTTAGGGACCAATTCTCACTATTAACTAACTATTAACTATGACTTTCGCCTCAATAAACTCCTAATTACTGCTTATTAATAGTTAGTAAGGTAGTTGTTAAGTTTGGATTAAGGGATGTAGAATATGGTCATGCAGAATAAGGCATTAATATGTGTTTTTGAAGTACTAATAAACAGCTAATATCCTAATAATATACATGATAATAAGCAACTAGTTAATAGTGAAAAATGAACCCTAAATTAAAATGTTAACGTTAAATTATAGAAAAGTTGCTGACTGCAAAAATTAACTTCCTCTCCATTTTGCCGTGACACTCCACTAAAAGATGTAGTGACGGATCATGTGCTCTCCACTGACTTCAGTCCTATTGGTTGACGCTCCCTAAAGTTGACCTTCATTTGCATAAAGTTAAACATATCTCAACTTTGTCGCATCGCTGGACACGGCCACTGTCGCTCATGTCACCAGAAATCGCCAGCTCTCCATTGAAATGAATAGGATCATGTTGTTTGTCGCTGGCTATGTAAGGGTGGGGCTGAGCAAGTGGTGCTCACTGCAAAGCAAATGACATCCAGCTCCCCCTCTCTGGAGGTCATGGGTTGAGCTTGACCTAGTCTAGCTCCACCTCTGTGGATCTAATGGGTGGAGGGATAGAGTTATGGGTAGGGTTAGGGTGTGGTTGGACCTTCTAGCTCCACCCATTACGCCCAAATTAGACACCCAAAAAAGACGATAGATGAGGACCAGGCCTGGACTTTATGTTGGTGCTTTATTTTAGTTTATGTGGCAGTCGTCTGTGAGGGGCTGCTGCTTTCGTTTTGTTCTTTATGTTTATTTTATTATTAAAGTTATGTTTAACGTTCGCCGGTTCCCGCCTCCTTCTTCCCTTATCAACAAACCCAGTTACAATGGGGCTTAACTGAAATAAGTTTATGTTGAAGTACTAAAACTACTAACTGAAATAAAAATGTATTATTTAGAAATATTTTTTTAAAAATAAAAAATAAAAATGACAAAAGCACATAAAAATACTAAAAATATTAAACAAAGATTAAAATAAAATATGAAAATATAAAAGTAACAGCTAACTCAAAATATTAATAAAATTTATTTAGTTTAAATAATAATCAAATTACCTAGCTTCAGTGTTATTCGCATGCCAACACTGTCAAAGGAGCAACTTTGTAAGTTTCAATGATGCTATTTTGAGGACTTTTTTAAAGATTCTCATGATGTCACAGAAGAACTGTTATAAAAATTCCATAGAAGAACCTTTGTGTGATGTGTAGTTCTATATCTGTTTAGTTTCATTGTGTTTTGGTTCTGTTTTGTTATGTTATGTTATGCAGTTCCCTGTGCTTATTAATTTCCATAGTTCCTAATTAATTTACACACCTGTTCTGTTTGACCTTGATTACTCTCCCCATGTATTTAAGCCCTGAGTTTCCTCAGTTCTGCATTCGGCCTTGTTTGCGTTTATGTTGGAAGTGGTTGTGTTTTTCCAAGATCCTCCTGCATGTTCATTAGATTGTGAAATAAAGAATTTCTGTTCATTCTCCAACGTTGTGCGCTCATTACAGCCACGTAACCGTAACACCTTGTAAGTTCCAATGACTGTGGATCTCAACCTTTTTAACTTCAACAATATTTGAAGCCCTCCCGCTCACAAATTTTAACTGATTGCACTTGGCATAACTGGAAAGAAACTTAAAGTGCATATAGTCCCATTAGAGAATCTTTGTAAGTACTTCTTATGGAATAGAATATGGAATAGAATAACTATTTATGTTCCAATGATTCCAATGAACTACAAAAAGGAAACAATCTGTAGTTCTTGAAGGCACCAGTACAAAGATGGCGTTCCAAAGAACCATCCATCTGCTGGTAAAACAGATGGATGTTACTTATGGGGCGTTCACACCAGACACGACTTGCGCGAATAAATCGCGCTATTCGCGCGTAGTTGGACGCTTGAACATTTTGAGTTTACTCGCTTCATTCGCGCGTGAAATTCACTTCACAACAGACGCGAATTCACGCCATGAAAGGGGCTCGTTTCTGCACACTTCCTCTGAATAAACACATGAACTCGTCAGCGGGAAAGTAGTTGTAAAATACGGCAAATAAGCTCAATAAGCTTCAAAAACTAGCTTGTAGTCTCAATATGTATATATATATATATAGCTCAAAATGAGTAAATAGCATTTTTTACAACTTACCAGATTGTCCGACCTCCTCACTCACTTTCTTCCAAGCAAGATCCTTTTTATTCCTGTTTCTATAAAAGTACAAAGATGTATTGTACAGCGATGATGATTTTGTCCTCCATTGTTGTTTCGGATTTCTGCCTCCGCTCGCTATGTCGTAATCACGTCACTACTAGAGCAAGCACCTGATTGGTTAACACGGCGTGAATATTCACCAAAGTTCAGATTTTTCAACTCGGGCGATTCACTTGAATCACGCGTTACGCGCGTCAAATGCCTGAAACGCTCAATTCACGCCGCATCATTCGCGCGAATCGCAACATTCGCGGCGCCTCATTCGCGCGAATCGTGCCGCAGGATGTCTATTCGCGTCTTTGCATTGACTTAACATGTAAATCACTCGTGCTTAAAGCTTCGTTCGCGTCTGGTGTGAACGCACCATTAAAGGGGACCTAAAATGCCCCTTTTACAAGATGTAATATAAGTCTCTGGTGTACCCAGAATGTGTCTGTGAAGTTTCAGCTCAAAATACCCCACAGATCATTTATTATAGCTTGTCAAATTTGCCCCTATTTAGGTGTGAGAGCAAAAACACACTGTTTATGTGTGTGTCCCTTTAAATGCAAATGAGCTGCTGCTCCCAGCCCCCTTTCCAGAAGAGGACGGAGCTTTAACAGCTCGTGCTTCGGTTGACCAACAACAACAAAGCTGGAGAATCTCACGCAGCCAAAATGACGATTGTCAGTAAAGGTGTTCAGCCTTACTTTGTTCAAACCGGAGTCAGACACTGATGGAGAGACTCAGGAAGAAGTTACAACTTTTAGAATGCATCTGAACATTTCTGAATAGTTAGTGGAGAAATTTATGTAGTTGCTGTGGCGTTGATTTAACTCATCGACTAGCATGTGCCGTCATGTTAATCTTTTGTGCAAATCCAGCATTAAATTGACCCTCATTTGTGAAGCCATCCAGCATAAAATGACCTCATGGTAACAACACTCTACTACAACAACTCTTCCTCTTCTCTAAAGCAGCCCAACATGGCCTCACCCCCTTTGTTGCGTGTTCTCGGAGGCAGGGTTTATGTAAATTTTGGGGTTTGTGATGTCACCAACCCGGGAAGGAGCTCGTTGTAGTCTCTACCAGCCGTTTGTTGTAGTCCTTAAAAAGCGATTTCTGTAAAAGAAAATATCTCCCTTTGCATTGAACTTTGAGCATCGTAACTTTGCAGATGTTGTTTATGCTCAAACAGCAACATTACACACTAACTAAAGTTAAAAAAGTGAAATCATAATCAAGGACCCCTTTAAAAAAATACACTGTTCAGAACCAATGACGTAACATCAAAAATGTATCAATCTCAAATTAACCATAAGTATGTACAGCAAAAAAATTATCTGTGCAAATAAAAGAGTTTTCTTTGCTGAACCAAAAAGAGTTTTCTTTGCTGAACCAAAGGTGCTTATAAGAACCTTTAGAGTGATGCAGAGAAAGCCAGAAAAGGAGGAATGAAAAACGAGGGCATGAAAAAGAAAGGCACACATGAAGAAATGAACCACGGAGAGTAAGAAAGCGTGCTCAACATACAATGCCTCATTTCAAACCTTTCCGTGCTCACTTCTAACCTGGCACGTCGCTGAATATCAGGACGCCAAATATCCTTAGCTTGTGAAATACCCATTCCAATTGCTTTCCCAAGCCACCGGTGGACAGGAAGTCCTCGTCTAGCCCTCTGAGAAATGGCACACAGACACAGTCTGCGGTCTTACCTGACTCTGAGCCGCTCAGATCCAGTCCCGTATGTCCTCTCTGCTGTCTGCCGACAGGAAGCACATTCAGTCCGTCCCTATTTACAGTCCCCTGGCACTGCAGTACGGCTCACAGCTGGTGCATTCCTGCTCCGCTCTGCCTCAGCTGATGGAGAGAGGAGAGATAGAGGAGAGCCGACACGGCAGACAGGGAAAGAAATGGAGAGAGTCAGAACGCAGTATGAACATGCTGTACAAATCATCCACTGTGAATGTGAGGTCAGCAGATGCTGATCAGCCAATCAGAGTCTTGATCTATAACAACTTGAGGTAACTGCATAATGCATTTCTTATTATTTCATCCGTTTGATGCATGAACAGAAGCATTGATTTGAAGCAGAGACATCAGCAGTTATTGATGTCTCGCTGATGATACCTAGAGCGACGACTATCAAGTAACAAGGCCGTTTTCTTGTCCTCATGTCGGTTAGTCATCACTCAAATGCAATTAAAATGCAGTTAAGGACCAGATGACTTCATAATTGAAGTTTTATGGTCCATTTAGTCCATGTCTGTGAGTTTTAATGTCATGGATATGCTAGTGTACTAGACTAGTACAAGTTGACAAAATACACTACTGTTCAAAAGTTTAGGATCAGTAAGATTTTTTTCAAAGAAATTAATAATTTTATTCTGCAAGTATGCATTAAATTGATCAAAAGTGTCAGTAAAGAATTTTATAATGTTGCAGAATTTCTAATTCAAATAAATGCTGTTCTTTTGAACTTTTATTCATCAAAGAATCCTGAAAACAGCACAACTGTTTTCAACATTGAAAATAATAAGAAATGTTTCTTGAGCACCAAATCAGCATTTTAGAACATATTTTAACTTCAGTGTCACTTGATCCTTCAAAATATGTTGTAATATGCTGAGAACATTTGCATCACAGGAATAAATTGCATTTAAAATATATTAAAATAAGTTATTTGAAATTATAATAATATTTCACAATATTACTTTTTTTTTTACTGTATTTTTGATCAAATAAATGCAGACTTGGTCAGCATAAGAGACTTCAAAAAAAATGTTAACGATCACAAATCTTTGAACAGTAGTGTAAACTTTTAGCATATATGATGTACAAATGTACAATTTTTCACTTTTAGGTGAATGGCCCAATATATTGATGACGCATTTTGTTTATAGAGGCGATGCAAAATTATGCTAATTTTGACCAAAAAATCGTGACTACAACCCCCCCTTAATTATAATTAACACCTGGCACAGACTTGCAATAGTATCTAAGTAGCAAATCAGGGTTGCCCACATTGTGATATTATATTTCATTTAAAATTATTATAATTACATTATAATTATAATCTATGAAGTTCTGGTTCATGTCCGAACGAGAAATTATTACTTTCTATCGCATTGCCAAAATAGGTACCTATGTGTAGATAATTATAGTTATTTATGTGTATTAACAATCATAAAGATTTGTAACTTGACATCATGTGAAGATGAGGAACTGCAGTGTCAGTCACAAAACTTGGGCGTGATGGAAAATGACTAATGAAACGTTGTTTAAAGTAAAAAAAAAAAAGTATGCCAGTCCAATAATTTAACAGATATTTTTTGTATTTTGTTTCTTTTCAATGAAATATATATATGGTTACACACCGATCAGGCATAACATTATGAGCACTGACAGGTGAAGTGAATAACACTGATTATCTCTTCATCACGGCACCTGTTAATGGGTGGGATATATTAGGCAGCGAGTGAACATTTTGGCCTCAAAGTTGATTTGTTAGAAGCAGGAAAAATGGGCAAGCGTAAGGATTTGAGCGAGTTTGACAAGGGACAAATTGTGATGGCTAGGCGACTGGGTCAGAGCATCTCCAAAACTGCAGCTCTTGTGGGGTGTTCCCGGTCTGCAGTGGTCAGTATCTAACAAAAGTGGTCCAAGGAAGGAACAGCGGTGAACAGCAACAGGGTCATGGGCGGCCAAGGCTCACTGATGCACGTGGGGAGCGAAGGCTGGCCCGTGTGGTCCGATCCAACAGACGAGCTACTGTAGCTCAGATTGCTCAAGAAGTTAATGCTGGTTCTGATAGAAAGGTGTCAGAATACACAGTGCATCGCAGTTTGTTGCGTATGGGGCTGCATAGCCGCAGACCAGTCAGGGTGCCCATGCTGACCCCTGTCCACCGCCGAAAGCGCCAACAGTGGGCACGTGAGCATCAGAACTGAGCAATGCTGATTTGATTTTACTTTGACACGTACCACCTACCTAAGCATTGTTGCAGACCATGTACACTCTTTCATGGAAAAGGTATTCCCTGGTGGCTGTGGCCTCTTTCAGCAGGATAATGCACCCTGCCACAAAGCAAAAATGGTTCAGGAATGGTTTGAGGAGCACAACAATGAGTTTGAGGTTTTGACTTCGCCTCCAAATTCCACAGATCTCAATCCAATCGAGCATCTGTGGGATGTGCTGCACAAACAAGTCCGATCCATGGAAGCCCCACCGTGCAACTTACAGGACTTAAAGGATCTGCTGCTAACATCTTGGTGCCAGATACCACAGCACACCTTCAGGGGTCTAGTGGAGTCCATGCCTCGACGGGTCAGGGCTGTTTTGGCAGCAAAAAGGGAACCAACACAATATTAGGAAGGTAGTCATAATGTTATGCCTGATCGGTGTATATAATATATAAAACCAAAGTTCAACATTTTACATAATTTAATATTAAAATAACATTATATACAGTATAATATTAATATAATTATAATATATATATATAATATTTCAAATAATTAATTTAAATAATTTAACAATTTTAATCATTTAAAATAACAATTCTTTGGGGGTTCTGGGACCCCTCTCAATATCAAATGTCCCACTGAGCTTCCAATTTCAATATGAAAGATATTAACATAGCATTTACAAAACAACTTCATGGGTCTTTAAGAAACATATTGTGATATTCTATACAATGTTGATAAAAAACACTGAATGCATAAAATCCAGTGACAATAAATAAAACAACTGCGTAAAAAGAATGTTTCCAAATAGTTTCGAGAAATGCTCTAATTATTATAGCACACAAAAACTTCAAAGCTCCAGATGGCTGTCTGACTCATCTCAGCTGTTAGGATGCGTTTGATTATGAATTTAATCCTGTGTAAATAGAAAAAAGGATTAGACTCTGAGGGAGAGAGAAACTGAGTGAGACAGGGAACGAGGAAGAAGATACCAGACAAGACTAAGCTGTCTCGAGGATACACATTTTTTCATTCTGACATAATCGTATTGTTCACGCTCTCTTGCTCCCAGACGATCACTCCTAGTGAGTTAATGAATGGTACATACGCATGTGGTACACGTCTGTTAATGCCGAGCTCTCTTCATTCTTAAAATCATGATGGTCTCAGCTCATGATGTCATTTGGGCTTGGCCAATAATGAATGACAACACACTGAATGATACACTGATGGGCTGCTGTGACTGGTCAGATCAATTTAGTCGTGCTCGCAGTCACTAGACTTTCTGTTCTTCAGGGGTCTTTAAATACTATACTATTAATACACTTATAACACACACACATTATATTCAATTTTAGATTTTCCACTTTGAAAAGTTGCGTAAAAGTACATTGTTGATGCACATGTCATTCAGATGATCTGGAAAGTGTACCAGAATTGTGCAAGATTAAGAATTGAAGTGTGAATGTGAATTGGAATGAGAGGAGGAGGAATTTACTGAATTGCAAATCAAAGAAATTTAACACAAGTGATGCATTCTAGGAAATTAAGTGTTAATCCACCAACAGTTTATACAGACAGAACAATAGATAGAAAGACAGAATGATAGACAGAAAGATAGATAGAACAACAGACAGAACGATAGATAGAACGATAGATAGAATGACATAACAATAGACAGAATGATAGATAGAACGAACGATAGAATGATAGATTTGTTTTAATGATAAATAAAACAAAGATCTCTTTATGAACTTTTTGAAGTGTCAAAGTTCCAGTTGTGAAGGCAGTCTATGGGACAGAATGCAGTCAGATCAATCAAAAAGATCTTCATTTGTGTTCCGAAGTTAGTTAGTTAGGCCTGTCACGATAACTACTTTTTGTTGTGCGATATATTGCCCCAGAAATAACTGCGATATGCGATATTATTGTCATTTTAAGACCATTTTATGCCACTGAATATATAATCATAATATAACAGCATAATAATGCAAGTAGGCCTACACACTTTCAAATGACAATGAACTTAACTCTTAAGAATATTTAGATACTGGAATTGAAGCGTCAAAAAAATAATAATGTTGAATAAATAATAAATAAACCTTTGCTAACAAAAACTGCAAAAAAATCAAGTAGAAAAAAAAACACTTGCAAATGTACAAAAGGCACTTATATGGAGATTTTCCATCTACAGGTTTTTCCCTGACCTTATTTTCTCAGTAAAGTACAGGTGCACGCTTTTGTCAGATGTCCATATGAACAAAGACACAGATTTAGCAGTCAGATATGGTCTGTTGAGGTATCTGTTTTTCTAGAGGCGTGTTTGAAAAACTTCTTTTAACTTAAGCGCCGCGTTTTAGCGCCGCGTCATGCACGAGATGCTGTGAAAGACACAAGTGCAACAGTCAAACAAACATGTTTCCATGGAAAAATGGCGCAGTGGAATGCAAAAATGCGTTCTCTATGAAAACGAACTAGACGCTCGCGACTGCCACGTCCTGTGTGAAACTAGCTGTGAGCGTGCACCATTTCGCGCTGTCATGTTTATATATGCACCAGTGGATTGCGGAAATTGAGTGCATTTGCACTTATTCTTCCAAACTGTCTGTAGTTGTCAGGAAAACACTATAACGACTCGAATGGCGCATTTCGCCTCGGAAAGCAGACGAGATGACACCTCTGTCATCTCGTTATAGTCGTTATAGTGTACGATCGGCAAAATGTCGGTGACATTTATTTTTGTGTAAACATAATGGGCAATGTATCGCGTCACCAAAAATTATCGAGGTCATGTCCATATGTCGTGCGATAAGTCGATATATCGACTATCGCGACAGGCCTAGGGATAGTTCACCCAAAAATGAAAATTCTGTCATCATTTACTCACCCTCAAGTAGTTCCAAACCTGTATGAGTTTCTTTGTTCTGCTGAACACAATGGAAGATATTCGGAAGAATGTCAGTAACCAAACAGATCTCGCCCCCCATTGACTACCATAGCATTTGTTTTTCCTACTATGGTAGTAAATGGGGGGCAAGATCTGTTTGGTTACTGACATTCTTCCACATATCTTCCTTTGTGTTCAACAGAAGAAAGAAATTCATACAGGTTTGGAACAACTTGACGGTGAGTAAATGATGACAGAATTTTCATTTTTGGGTGAACTATCCCTTTTATTCAATGTGTTATTGCCAATTCTCTGTAATTATTTGTGGAATTTTCTAGCAATTTCTGAGTGAAAATTGCTAGAAAAATGAACGATAGAACGAACAACAGAATGAATAGAACAAATGATAGTGATACATAGAACGACAGATAGAATGATAGATAGAACGATCGATAGATAGATTGATAGATAGACAGACATCAAACAACTTTGTTAGCATATACCAAATTAAAATTATTTTAATGAGCAATGCTTAGCTTAACGTTGGCCAGTAGCCTAGTTGAGAAAATAACATTGTATTCTTTGCTAACACTGTTTGCTAAGTTAAACAAAAAGTTTTGTGGCTAGCCACCTTTCTAGTTCTAGCATTAGTTTGTTATAGTTTTTTTAATGGAATTTAAGATTTACTGCCTGTGATTTGGAGAGGTTGTGTATTCCACATGGGGTATGCCTTTTAAAAGTGTGTAATTTCTACTTCTTATTTTTCAGGGAACACATTTCTCTCTGTAACAAAGTGGATGGTGAGCAAAGGTGGCCTACGTTTTGGAGCAGCACCTGAGTTTTCAAGATGCCTTATATGTATTCCTTGGCTGCTTATATTTTTTCCCATTAATTTTATGTTGCCTAAAGATTCTTTGTGAGGATAAATCCAGAGGATACAACATAAAGCAGAGCAAAAAGTCCTAAGACAGGAGAAATAGTGAAGATGCACTATCCCAACATTGGCAGACTGTGTATTTAAGTGTTATATGCAATGTTTTAAATAGTGAATTTGATATTTTGTATTTAATATTTGTATCTGTTTCAATTGGATGCCAGTAGTACTTATGTAGGATAAAAACAAAATGAATTCTATATAAAAATTATAAAATCTAATTTATATTTTGTACAAATTAATGAATTACAGTAGTGTGCTGATAACCTGGATGTTTCTACAGTAACTGCACTGTAAAAGTGAAATACAGTTATAGTACTGTAAATCTTAATTAATTACTTAAATAAACCCTTTGAAATGTATAACGGTGTAGATAGAATGATAAAAAGATTGAATGATAGACAGACAGGCAGACAGAACGATAGATAGATAGACAGACAGATATAACGACAGACAGACAGACAGACAGATAGATAGATCGATAATAAATAAAAAAGAAAATGTCTCATGATGTCTCGCCTACAGAGAGAAATCTGTAAGAAAATTGCCTGTCTGGATTTTACATAATAGAAGCAAACCGTTCCTTCTCTTCCATTTTACCCCAAATGCTATTGGCACAAGGCTGCCATCACTACCAAAAAAGTGCCAATTGAATCCACAGATGCAGCATGTTTACAGAAGAGAAGTTCTTGCTTACAACAGTCGCTCAGTGTGAGGAATAGCCTGCCCGTGTGTGTTTAGATATTCACTCATGTGTTGCGAACTGCAGATCACCTTTTTCGATCAAAGTAAACAAACAAGTTACAAGGTCATTACATTATTCACTATATACCAGGGGAGTTGCCATTTGTAGCCTAACAACCACAAGATACAACATCATCTCACTAAAAACAAGAGGGAGAGAGAGAGAGAGAGAGAGAGAGAGAGAGAGAGAAAGTGAATTCTCTCAGGCACTGGACATAATTATACCCTCATTGAGCCAATCACATGACAGCGCCTGAAAATAGCAGAGGGCCACGCCCAGACCGAGCAACAAACGCCTTCTATTGGGATGTCATTATCTGCTTATAGGATTCATGCGCTAAAAGATGAGGGAGAGAGAGAAAAGGGAGGGTTAGGAGAAGAAGAAAAGGGGAAAAACAAACTCCACAGACCTGAGTCATTACCACTGAAGGAAGGAGAGGGAGTAGTAGAAGGAGGGAAGGATGGAGAGACTGAACGACAGAGAGAAAAAGACTTGTCTTGTTTATTTTTACAATTTAAATATAAATTACTATACACTCCTGGGCAAAAAAGGGCCAAGCACAAATTGGCTAAACACTAAGCTTTTAATTGTCTTAACCACAAATTATGGGTCTGGAAATTAGCAAAATTTAAGCAAATGCAATACTTAAAGGATTAGTTCACTTTCAAATGAAAATTAGCCCAAGCTTTACTCACAACTCAAGCCAGGTGTATATGACTTTCTTCTTTCTGATGAACACAATCGGAGATATTTTAATAAATATCCTGACGCATCCGAGCTTTATAATGAGCTGAAGAAAGTGCTTCCATCCACATCCATCCATCATAAACGTGTACTCCACACGGCTCCGGTTAATAAAGGCCTTCTGAAGCGAAGCGATGCGTTTGTGTAAAAAAAAATATCCATATTTAACAAGTTATGAAGTCAAATATCTAGCTTCCACCAGACCGCCTTCCGTATTCAACGTACAAATAAATTGTAAAACTCTCGCAATTCAAAAAGCTTACGCTACGTCCTACGCCTTCCCTATTCAACTTACTGAAAAAGTGTAACTGACGCGACGCAAGTTTACGCTTTCTTCGTAACTTGAATACGGAAGGCGGTCTTGGCGGAAGCTAGATATTTTACTTCATAATCAGAAAATTATTTCTAAAATTTAATAAATATATATTAAAACATATCACCTTATAAATATTCATAATATATAATATTACATAATACAATTTTATTTTATTTCTTCTGATTTATTTTATAGGTTTCCATTTGTTACTTATTAGAGATTAAAACCCTAATTTAAGTGATTCTATTTTCTAGCAATAAACATTAAATAAACATCAAAATGAAACAGAAACATACAATAGAACTATACAATAATAAGTAACAGGGTTGTAAATTTTGTTAAATTAAGCTGTCCATCAGTAGGTAGTTTGAAACCAAATATTGGTTTATAATTATTGAAAAATTTATTAAAGAAAAGCATTTGTTTGATTAACTTTTCCTACATTAACTTGGGTAACAGGGTTGAATGGCGGAGCTTAATGAATGCAAATGGAATGAGATCATTTACTTGTCTTTCCAAAACGCTGTTGAAAGGGTCCAAATGATGTTACTTACAAAGCATAAACAGCTTTGCTGATTACAGCTGGAGCGATCTAGTAGTTTTTTCACACTGCTCGCTCTCTGTTTAGAGGGGGTGAGAAACGGAGAGAAGTGAAAACAACAGGAAAACAACAGCCCACAAAATAGCTGAGCTAAAGACAGTCATTTGCGCAACCCACACACTGAGACACCGAGTCCTTCATCACACTGTGTCCAAACACACTGTGGGTTTAATAACGCAGTGACATCACCTGTGTGATCAGATGATGCAATGTGTGAAATTTCTACTGATATCATCCACGCCTGAGGGCAATGAGGTCTACAGATCTTTACAAAAGTCCAGTGTAAAGTTACGTCTAGATTTAACACTACAATCTGACATAAAAAGGTTATAGAACCAAAAGGTTGTTACAGCCTGATATCAGTTGAACCTTTTAATGTTCCACTAAGAAATGATTCTCTACTTCTAAAAAAATATGTGGGTGATATAAAGAACCCAGGAACCAATATGAGAACAGCAACAAACTATTCGAAGTCCAACAAACCATAACTAAACCACATTATACAACAAACAGTGCAAGATCAGCCTTTTCTGGATCTGATGGGGTGATGTTAAAATGTACTTTTAAAAGAATAAACAGAATAAAATAGATAGGCCTAGCTATTGTGTTCTCTGTCAGAAAGAAAACATATTTTTATACTGACAGAGTTGTTTTTGGCAAATGAACGTGTAAACTGTGGGTGACAAATTACAGTTTCTTTTTAAATAATATGCTTACCTCAAACTATGTTTTTATTTAGAATTGCTTATATATAACATAACTTGACAAGCATGCACAGTGGCCCTAAAAAGTATTTGTACACTTACCTGTAGGTCACAATAATGTCTGAATATCATTAAGAAAAATATAGCTAAAACCACAAAAGGGCTTTTCACACACTTAACCCGAGTCATCGTAGTTCTAAACCCGGGTAAAGGAATGTTTCACGTAATTTAGAAGCGGGTTTAGCATCGCATTTTACCCGGGGTTATGAAACCTTGCTCTGGAGCGAGGTTCGCGCCGCTTTTTCGGTGTTAACCTTTCATTGCAGCAAAGAGTATAGAACCCAAGAGGCGAAACCCCTGATGCTTTTTGGGTAACATCCACTAGGTGTCGCTTCGGTAGCGCGGCAGCCATTTTGGGGTGAAAATGCCAACTGGACAATAGAATCCATCACATTTTACACACCCAAAATCGGTGAATCTCACAGCCAAATCAGAAACGCAATAGAAAATTTCTCAAATTTAGTAAATTTTATGACACCTACAGTAAATGTTGTATTGTCTTAGCCTATATATGTTTTATATTAGCAGTTGTGGAATCCAACCATTACACATCTGAGGTAACGTAGTTAGTCTACTTTATTGTGTATTTCCATTTTATGCAACTTTACATATTTACTATTAATAGCAAATTAATAAATTAAGAATTAATAAAGTTAAGATCATCATGTTTGTAGCGTGATCCAGGGGATTAAAGTGGAGTAAATTACTCCACTAGATCTGAAATTGCCACCTGTTTGTCACCTGATGTCACCTGTTGGAGTTTGGGTTCCTTGCCGCTGTCGCCTTTGGCTTGCTTAGTTGGGGACACTTGACATTTGACATTCAACAGTGCTTTGCATCTGCCTGCATTGACACCATTTTCTTTAAGAGCTGCTGTGCAGCCAAAATTATATACCAGTTATCACTGTAAAGCTGCTTTGACACAATCTGCATTGTAAAAAGCGCTATATAAATAAAGCTGACTTGACTTGAAATATATACGTTTTAATCCCCTGGATCACGCTACAAACATGATCTTATAGAACATGATGCATTGCTGTGTCTGTTATCCCATAATTCCCACTTTTGGACCCAGTGGCTGTTTTTTTTTTTTTGTTTGTTTGTTTTTTTGTTTACATAGCCTTGCTTTAACGGACATTAATATAACAACACTGCAAAAACTAGTTTAGCTGTTATATTCTGTTATATTTATTGTCCTACATTCCCAATTTTTCTGATGCATGTCCTTAATTTAATTTCATATGTTGGTATTAATTCAGTGTTTATAATGCTAATACTTGAACTTCAAATAATTTCAACCCAAACTGACATGGTTTCTAGAGAGCAAAGGAGCAAAGAGAGCAAAGTGTTTTCTATCAAATGTTGAATTTCCTACATTTTGAAACGTTCGGTTTTACAGTAAGGACAATCTCAGAAGGATGAACAAATAATGTTTGTGGTCATCACATTAAAAATAATATTTGAAGTGCTGGGGGAAAAAATGCGTGCGTGTCTAATTACAGACGCGGCGTTTTTAAACGGTCCCAATAGCTTCGTCTTTATTGCAATCAATAAAACTGGTTTATTGCAAAATTAGGTAAATGTGATAAGTGCATTAAAATATTAATACAACATTAAAAAGTCAACCATTGATGGTTTTGTGTCGATGTACAGCGACTACAGAATGAACAGCTAACAGTTCACCGGAAATGCCCGAGCTGTCTTAACGACAACCAGGAAGTAACCGTGCATATAGTCCATTGGAGTGGAGACAATTTCATTCTTACCTGCATAGTCCAAAAAGTCCATTCAGGATAAACTTACAGTCCCCAATCCAATATAGCCTATAATACGAAGATGCGCAATGCTAGAGCCTTTAGCAACATATCTGCATTTTGTCCAATCAATTACAGTGACACCGCAAATATGCAAATCAAAACGTTAGCCCAGGGATTAGGAATGTACAGTGTGAAATGTCCGCTTATTAATACCCAGGATTAATTGTTAACCCCGGGTAAATTATGAGCAATGGAAAACGTGAGGCAAAATTACCCAGAATTCCGTTTTCCCGGGGTTAGGACGACCCAAGGTAAAGTGTGGAAAGCGTCCAAATGCATTTTTATCTTTTATTCTATGTAGGTTAATCATTTAAAACATACTTTTGTGAAATGTTTGGCTTGAAAAATGCCTCAAATTACTTGATTTGATTTTATCTAGCAGTGTGGCCCTGGTGTCCAAATAGAGCCTGTACCATATATATTATCCGTGATCTCTTATCTAACAGGCTCTGCACATTTGCTGATCAGACACATCAAAGAATATATCTTTCCTTTTGTGTAATTCTAGATACTTATTGCTTTATAGCCCAACATCTCTCACTCTTTTGGTTAAGTATGCAAAAATTATGCAAAAGTTTCAATTTTACGATTGTTATACAAAATAAAAGAATCTCTAGCATTTCTGGTGCAAATCAAATCCACTCTAAACTGAATGCTGAGGTAGGTTTTAGCTGTGAGTTCTGTCTGATATTATTGCTTGCTTGCAGAATCAAGTCGAGTGATGCACCAGGACGGCCCGTCAGTCAAATGGACAGCCTCACTATTGATAAAGCTGACAAATGAACAAGCTTCGAAGAAATAAAATTCTGTGTTTCTGCAAGGAGAACCATTACACATGGATCGAAGGCCACAGGCTCAGCAGAAGAGGGATTTGAAAAAGAGTGAGAATGAGGCGTGGGGAAAAGATGCAGTCTGGTGCATGACTGCTCTCTCTTTGATTTTGCTTGATGGATGATTGATTATTTGTGGAAAGTGCTGTGGAAATTCACAGATGGTCTTTGAGTTCAAGCAAACTGGGATAGTCGCCTGAATCCCAAATTGCATTTGTTTCTTATTCCCAGGGTCATGAAGTTGACTGATACTGACAGAATAAAGTGAAATTCAAATAACACTGTCTCTCTCTCCCAACCTGTTTATTCAAGTCTCTTTATTTCAGTTACAGTAGTACTTTTAAACAGTACATTTTTTTTTTTTTTTTAGGTAATGTGACTACATTTTAAAGTGCCCCTATTATGCTTTTTCAAACATTTCATGCATATGTAGCTTTTTGTGAATGTAAAAGGTCTACAAAGTTTTAAAGATCAAAGTGCACAACAAATAAAGTTACTGTCTCCTAAAAGAAATAATTAAGGCTGCATGATTCATCGCGATTAAATCGCACGTGATTTGGCAAAGGTTGCGATTATTTAATGTGCAGCTTGTCAGAGCTGTACAGCTCTGTGATCAGTAGTAAATGCTTCTCCATCTAAAAAGCCAGAGGGCGCTTTTGCGCAGAAACTCTAAATATGTCCTGCCGCAGAAGAAAATAACACGAATATGCTGTAGCTGAATAAACAGAAGATTGAAACGCTTTGATTAAACATGAATAATAAACACGCGACTGCCTTATTCTGTGTAAGAACCCACATCATTTCACAGAAGGATGCTCAACTGTCGTTATGAAGTGAGTTTGGAGTAAAAACGTGTTATTAAATGTTGTCTTTTGTTGGACAAGGTGTTAATAAATGCTTCTCATGTCTGGAAAGATGTTTGATGTGTGTTGCTTTTCAAATGTACATTATAAGCGATTCAAACTCGCAGTGCTTTCAGATGGATTAGCATTTGGAGCCATATTTCATTGACAAGCTGCGCATTAAAAAAAAAATGATCGCAGCCTTTGCGATTTCATAATCGCACTAAGAATCGCGTTTAAGCGATAATCATGTTTAAGTTCAATGTTATTTTTCGTATTGTGCGATAAATCTTTTAGCCCTAGAAAGAATCGATTATGAACTGCCGAAACGAGTCGTCAGCAATTCCAGTCTCACTTTCTGTTACATACGTATGTAACAATGTAACAAATTTGCATAATGGTCTTCATTGGCTGGCCGTGAACGTCTACTTTGACCGGCCCTAGTTGTAGCTGAGGCCTGGAAAAGTTTGGTTCGTGCTGTCGACATGTCGAGAAGACGCTGTTTACAGCGCTGTGAATCCACTTTGCATGCACTTCAAAAGGATGAGGACTAGATACAGAAAAACCAACGCCATTGTCGCTGTTCGTATCACTGTGTATAAAAGTGCTGAGGAAGCCTCTAGAGCTGACATTCAGATATAGTAATAGGTGTTTAATTTCCGACACGCACTGTAAGCGGTAGACCAATCACAACAGACTGGGCCATCTGACCAATCAGAGCAGAGTAGGCTCTCGGAAAGGAGGGGTTTTAAGAGACAATATCTTTGAACAAACCGTTTTCAGACTCTTTAGGGTTTTCACACATGAAATAGTTAACCCTGGGTCATTCTAAACCCCGGGTAAACGGAATCCTGGGTTATCTTGCTTCACATTTCACACTGCTCATAATTTAACCAGGGTTAACAATTAATCCTGGATATTTGTAACATGACATTTCACACTGTACATTCCTAAACCCTGGGTTAACATTCTAATTTGCATATTTGCAGTGTCAGTGTGACTGATTGGATGAACGCAGCATGTGACCTGTTCACATAAAAGCATAGCATTGCGCATCCTCGTACTGCCGACTGTACTATCAAGTTTATTTTGAATGGACATTTCGGACTATAAAGGTAAGAATGAAACGGTATCTTCACTCAAATTGTCGTGTTTTCACTAAGCATTTGACATTTTTCCTCTCAAATGCTGAATTTAGTGTGTACATACAATGCGAGGTGTTTCCGTGACTGTCCAAAGCATGTGAATAGCATGTGAACCACGCAATTGGTTGTCTGTTGCTAAGTGTCTAGCTGTAACATTCTAACACCACATTGTTTCACACTGTACAAGTTTGGCACCTCCAGAGCAGGGTTTCATAACCCCGGGTAAAAAGCGGTGCTAACCCTGCTTCTAAATTACAAGTGTGAAATGCTCCTTTACCAGGAGTTAAAAGCGGTGTTTAGAATGAAGATAACTAGAGGTTAAGCACAGTGAGAAGCCCTTTTGAGAAATGAGGTGATGTGCAATGTATATTATGAGAAAATTAAAGTGTTTTTTGACCTTGGATGCATGTAAACCTATTGTAGGAACCTTTAAAATAGCATAATAGAGGCTTTTGGATATTTTAACCCTTTCATGCATGAATTATCAAATCACTCTATGCTGTTGGTTCTTGGCTCAAATAAGATGCTATGCTGACCAGATTTTAAGACAAAATATCTTAATCAAGTTTGTCTTTGTAATATTTTATCAAAATGTAATATTTTTTCTGCCAACACAATGTAAAAAACTCAACTCATTATATTATGTTTCTTATTTGCACGGACCTTTTTGAGTTTTACTTAAACCCAAAAGTTGAACTACAAAAAAGTCCAAAAGTTTTTGTTTTGTTAGCTCAAATACATTGGGCACATCAGTTGGATAAACACAGTAAATTAAGCTTAGTTTACTAAAGTCAAAATTTTTTTACAGTGCATTTTGATAAATCATTTGAGCCCTTGCATTGCATGTACATCTGAGACCTTGCATACTAAAATATATGCCATGCTAGTGCAAATTTGGTGACATTTAAAATGAAAAGCACATTAAAAATCACATTATAGCACTTAAGAGCAATCGTGAGAAAAAAAATAGCCTTCATTCCTTCATTAGCGGCCCATGTTGTTTGCCGCTGACCCCTGCATAGAAATGCTGATGCACTCAAAGGCCTATATTTAGATTTTATTAGCAATATTAAATTCCACCTCAGATGCTTTCACCATAACGTCTGAAAATAGTTCACAGCCACTATTAGTGTCACAGTCATGTGCATAAAACAGATAAATAACTTTAAAAACTGATTTCTCCAAAGGCAGGCCATAATTAACAAAGCAATCATTTAAAACGAGACAGAAATCATTATGAAATATGAATTATAAATGAGTTGTAATGAATAAATCAGTGCATTGAATATATGTGCACAGACCTTTTCTATTTTTGTTGATGATTTCTCGCATAAATGCACTTTTAGAGGCATCTTTATACTGAACTCCTGACAATGTACAAACTAAGTAATAATTGGTGTGATAAATAATGCATTGTGAGTAAGATCATTGCACTAAGCCAGCTTACTTTTTCCAATGATGTTATAGTGAAACAATAACAGAGTTGTGAACAATGACACCCTGAGGGGACTGTCAAGCGATAAAAATGATATTTCTTTAAGTTGTAGTCTAAGCCTTTGGACAGGTTTGTCTTTTTTTCCCACCACGCTGACTGTGTTAATCTGGCCTGAGGTGTTAAAACTGTTTTTAAACTGACAAATTGTTCATAATCGCCCCCCATGTCAGTTTTGCTCTTCTTTTTGAGCATTTTATGAAGGCAAACGATCTGATCTTACATGCAGAAATGTAAGACTCCAGTATCATGATGAGTTACGCAGCAAGCCAAGCGCCATGGCCATCTCCAAAAATACATGTAGCTGACCAATGTGCTTTTGAATATCTAGACATGACCGCATAAAAATCCCCTTCTGCTGACACATTTATAAGATAGTACAGACGCCCCATGCAGCCACACCCCATCACTCTCCTGCCTTGCCTTGTCTTGCCTCTGTTTCATTTGTGTCTTAACTCTTGAGCAACACACAGTTTTTACAGCTAGGTGTGAGGTTTCTAACATCATCACTCCAAAATGCTGCCTGGAAATGTTTGTTGGGTTCAATGCATGGTAGCACAGCAAGTAGATGATCTATTGAACAGATAGTTACTTATGTTTAATTTGAACTCAATTTCATTTAGTTTTAGGTCATTTCCAAATGCTATAGTAAGAAAAAATGAGTATGCAAGGAAGTGTTTGACAAGAGAGATGCTCAGTTTCACCTGAGTAAATCAACTGTTTGTGCATGTGTTCGCGGAGAAACTCTTTTTGCACCAACACATACCAAAGAAGCAATATATATTAAATTATATCAAACAGCCACCTAGTATTTAAGGTATCTAACCATTTGGCAACAACACTGCATACTTGTCAGCATATGATTAAACTGCTAGACTGCCACCTGCTGGTTGTGATTGGCATTCACGCAACAGTACCAGGTCTGTCCTGAAATGCACCTTTGTGAAAATCAAGTCTTTAGCATTATCATCAGAATTAACATTCATGTAGCCAGTGCTAAAAGTTTTATTATGCAAAATAATTTAGCAATTACAAGTTTAGCTGTTATAAGTGAACTGCACATCATTATGAAGGGCCCGCATAATAAATAAATAAATGAAAGAATAAAAAAAAGTAAAAGATAAATACTGAAAACAATAAAGGAAATATTATTAATTAATATGTTAATTAATGAAGTAATACAAAATATTGTAAAATTATTATAGTAATAATTTTAGTACTAAATTTAATTAGAAATGAATGTATTTGTTTTATCAAGTCATTTATTCCTTTATTTATTTTCCTTTTTATGTTTATTTATTTTGCAGGTTTATGCCTCTGTATATCAAAACATGATCTGTTAAACCCTTAAAGCAATAGTTCACAAAAAATAAAATGTGCTAATAAAATGTGTCAATAATTTTATCCCTTAAAACTCATCTCTGATCACCAAAATGACATATTTAAACATTTTTTCCTTGAAAAAACTTTCTTTGTGCCTTAAAATAGCTTGAATGTAACTCTACACCCTTGCCTCATTTAGTATACGTGGTTCTATGAATATGCAAATTAGCCCCGCCTCCACTCACTCGCACGGGCTCAGAGATCCACTCGTTGACGATCATACATTGACGTGATTGATTACAAGGTAGTTTGTGACGTCAGAAACACCAGCGATTTCGAATAGCGTTTTTGAGACTGTCTTTGGTTCACTGCAGTTTTAAGGAGAAAATACTCAGCAATGGTGTTGACTTGTGAATTTGCACATGGTTTGTCTTAAAGCATATTAAAAACACCACATAGACATATAAACAACATAAAAAAAAAACTTTCACAAATTTCACCACAGGGGACTTGAAGAATGTTGTTAGCCAAACAGTTTTGATTATCACTGATTTCCATTTGTATGGACAAAAAAATTATCCACTTTTTCAAAGTATCTTCTTGTAAGTTCCACAGAAGAAAGAAAGTCACACAGGTTTGGAACGACATGACGGTGAGTAAATGATGACACGTGACTATTCACGTTTTGTATTTGCATATTGCATGTTTTTAGACTAGCAATCAATCATAGCACAGAAATGCAGGAGTTTTTATTAACTATACTAAAGAAATGCATCTAATATTATTTGCTTAGTAATGCACCATGACTTATAATCAGAGCTCTCTCTTACAAAGGTCATTAAACAAGCAAAATAACTTAATACAACAGTCAAAGGGTGCAAAAATGTAATAAAAGCAAGTCTTCAGATTTAGCACTCAAACTCCCACTGAGGTGGTGTATGCGAAATTATTTGTATTCAATTTTTTCTTTTGATTAATGTCTTTCATTTATTTCATTTATTATTTTTTCCTTTTATGAATCTTATTAATCTCTTCATTATAAATTCTAATACATGTTATTGATTTCTTTAATCATTTATATATTTGCTACTATATGCTCGGATATGTTTGATTATTTCCAAATGTAAGATCTTTGGTGTCTCTTCTGTGCTGTGAGATCGAATGGGTGTATTTTCCATCAGAATTGATTATGTGATGTACCTTTGTATCAAAATATGTCTTTTTCCATCTCTGCAGACATGAGATAATGCAAGATCTGCGATACTCTTTTAAAGGTCTCAAAACAACACCTTGTATCTATTTTCATCTATCTTTGACATTTGACCGCCGACCTAGCCATTACACTGACTATGACAAGATGTTTGACCTTTTCTTATCAGACCAAAAGAAGCTTAGGAGGATGTAAGTTTTCTGTATATTATATATATATATATATATATATATATATATTAGTTGATCTTATATTGCTCTTCACTTCTGCTTCGTCTCTTCTACCTCTCCTTTCATTCTGCCAATATCTTACTTCTTTTGGGTCTTTCTTTCTCTATACTCTGATCTTCCCAAACTTTATCTGTTAGATACAATACTTTGGATTTTATTATAAACTATTAAACTATTATTTACTTGATTAAATTGTTTGTCTCTATAATTCTACTTAATAAATTTGTTATTCCTTATTCAAATTTGATCTGTGACATAATCATAGCTTGACTGCCTGGATCTCAATGCATCAGAAGTAAAAGTCATCTTCGTTTCCAAAACATCAGTGCAGCACAAGTAATCTGAGATCAGATCCTCTCAATGCACCAGATGCAGCCATAATGCACCAGAACACCCACAACAGTCCAGTTATTAGTGGACAGGAGCCAATGATTAGGAAGCCTTGACTGAAAGAGGCAGATGGGCAAATTTGGCTACTCTTTTCAAGAGAATCCTTAGAATTTTTACTGACCAGACAGAGCAACCTTGGTTTCCCAAAGGATGGTGCTTTCTAAAGTGTTCTCATTACTATAATGGGGCATGAAAACCCATGCAGATCACAGGCTGAACACCCCCTGCTGGCCTCACTAACACCTCACCCAGGAACAACATTAGTAGCTTCAATAGGAAACCAGGCAAAAACAGCAGGGTGATCGCTACAATCAATGTAATTTAACAGGATTTAAGAAATTGCGTATCATTTTCCACACACAGACTGAACTATCAAATCCAAAGTGCATAAGCACCCAGAATGTTTGGATTCAGTACTCACAATCCAGCGTCATACATCTGTGTCCATGTCCAATCATCAGATGCAGATGGTGTGGGCAGGACCTGCAGGGTGAAGAGTGTTTATTTTACTTTGTACTACACTTTAGAAGTCTGTTCTATATTATCCATATTCTATATAACATTACTCAAGAATAGCTACTGTATACAATGTTCTTATTGCCCAAATTGTATTACATGATGATAAAGTTGTAAAAAGTGAAACGTGGTGAATCAGCCTGTAGTCACTGTTCTCAAGCTCTGGCACTCCCTGCCTGACCCATGAATTTCATTCATAACAAAATATCAAAAAGCTTTTCTCAAAACTAACCACTTTTCTTCAAATTTTTTAATGACTTTTAACACACACACACACACACACATATATATATATGTGTGTGTGTATATATATATATATGTGTGTGTGTGTGTGTTAAAAGTCATTAAAAAATTTGAAGAAAAGTGGTTAGTTAAAAAGAAATTAGTTAAAAAGAAATCAATATAACACACACACACACACATATATATGTGTGTGTGTGTGTGTGTGTGTGTGTGTGTATATATATATATATGTGTGTGTGTGTGTGTGTGTGTGTTATATTGATTTCTTTTTTGTACAGTGTTTTGCTTGAAAATTGCTTTTGTGCTATATAAAATAATGGCCACTAGGTTTGATATTCTGTTAAAATAATGCAAATATATTCATATATTTTAAGTGTTGCTTAAGTGTCCAAAAACATTTTGGTCCCCTGCATGTCTTCTGTGAGTATAATAAAGTGTTACTTAATTATTTACATGTTACTTGTCAACTATATCTGATTCAAAACAAGGAATCTCCTGTTAAGGACCAAATTAACCTACCAGTAAATTGCTCGTAGATTTCCTCATTTGTAAGACTATGGATAAAAGCGTCTGCTAAATGACTAAACATAAAGTTAAAATGTAAATAATACTCCCATATAATCTTAATGGGGTCACATGTCATGACATTGCTTTAGACTTCGATACCGGTGAACCCATGAAGGTTGTTCTTTCTTCCACGGCACGCCAGACTGCTGTTTACCACATGTCAACCCAAGCTGGCCCCCGTTCTCGCGATATTGGATGCATTCCTGTTCGCATAATCATAGTCTCGCGAGGTCTCATCCAGTCATCCGCCATCGCTGTACTAGTAGAGACAGAGGAAAAGAGTATAAGCTACAGGGACTGAAACCTGGGGGGGAAAGAGGGCGAGATTTGTCCGTGTTTCCCCTCAACACACCCACCCTAACATCTGTTGATGGCATCGCTCCCTAACCCAAACATGTCCAACCTCAAGCCCGGCACCAAGAAGGACACCAAGATGCGGATCCGCGCCTTTCCCGTGAGTATCAGCCGGGATGAACGCGCCTCAGGCGGCCGCGAGGAGAACTCGAGAGCCGTGGATCGGCCAGAGCAGCAGGCCACACCGAGTTTAGATGTTTTGAGGCTGCGTTTGAGAGATTTGCAGTGACTATGGAATAGAAAATACTTGTAATCATGATAATATGAGCTCCAGGGTTTTAAATATGTTTATATGACTCAGCTAATAGAGAGATGAGCGAACTGAATTATTGAAACAGCCAGTGTAGAAAGTGACCAAAACTCAGTGATTTTTTCCCCCCCCGTTCAGTCTATAGGTTTTGACCATAAAACTGTAAATATGTACAACAGTGTAGATTCTGAAGACAACACGCAGTCCTTCCTTTTGATTTGCTTGTTTTCTTTCATTGTTTTGATCTGATTTTGGGTCTTGTGTTGTCAGACTGGTCGTTGATGGTGTGTTTTGTTGCAACTTATTGTTTGTGATGATGATGGTTAATTTTGTTGTTGTTAGTGGTGCTGTGTATACTGCCAAACTGTAATGGCTGTGTTGCCTGGTTAATTTAGTTTCTTGTCATTAGTTGGTTTTGTGTGTTTTGTTGACACTGGTTGGTGTTTGTGTAGTTTGTTGGAAATGTTAGACTGATGGCTCTGATGTGTATATTATTGTCACACGGTGTAGATCAGGGGGTTTCAATCTTTTAGATGCCAAGAACCCTCAAATATGATCATTCTTGGCAGAGGGATCCCATTCTAAAGTTTCAAAGGCACCTGTGTATTTTCATGTATAAAGATTCAATTTATACTATTTATTTATATATTTTTAATTTATTTTTAAATTAATTTGAATTGTTTTTCTCTGTTTTTATCTAGCACTCCCAGTTTGAAAACCCCTGATATAGATATTTCATATATTATAGGTTGTTTAGTGTTGTCTAGATTGTCACATTGATGATAGATGTCCTTAGCAGCTCTGCTTTTGTTTCACAGTCACTGCAGCACATTTTGCATCAGCATGACATGCATCTCTCTGTAATTTTCTGCAATTTTCTGTTCTTTTATTAGCTCCCCTCAGATCAAATTATGTGCATCACAGGATTGTTGGTGTGTTGGTGATGCTCTGATGGAATGAATTATGTCAGAATAATCTGATAATATGCAGTAAAGTGTAAATGTTTGCATGCAGTTATTTTCCTCTCTTGAAGGCCTGGAAAACTCCTTAATCTTCTCAGAGCCTGACACCTATCAGCAAGTCCACAGGACTAAACAAATGTCCTTTTGGTTCAGATAAGTGGTAATAAGATAAGACATTGCTCTCGTGTAGAAGCTGCGTTTGCTTGTGAGATCTGACATGTTTCACCCTGTCAGAGGAATTCATTAGAAATCTTACAGCAGTCTTTACTTCTTTCATCATAGTATTACCTTCTCAAAATGTGGCCCACATTCCCACCTGTTACAGTCCGCATGCTCTCAGCTCTCTTCTGCATTCTGACTGTCTGTCAGGTTTCTCTTCAGCTTTTCATAGTGTCAACTCAGGTGTGGTTTTGCTATTCTTGAAAAACATGCAGTTCATTATTCAAAATCAGACTGACACAGACATATTTTGGTCAGAATCAGGAGTGTAAAGAAGTTTGGTGCTTGATGTCATTTTCAAAACCCTTTACTGCACATCCCTTAGTTAATTCAGACCTAACCAGTGCAGTTATAATTCTTCTGATTGTTCTTGCTTTTGTTCTACCTCCAAAACTTGTGTTACTGGAGATAGTCAGCTGTAATTATGTGCTCTGGCTTGAGATGAGTTTCGTCACTTAAGGCCTGTTTACACCTGGTATTAAGATGCTATTTGGTTGATCCGATCACAAATGGATGATGCTAAATACGGGTGTAAATGGGGTGTAAAATGTTTTGAGCTTGTCCACTTTCGACCACTTCCAGAGGCAGTCGAAAACGCATTTGACTGGATTGCTTTTGTAGTGTAAATGCTCAAGTGGGCAAATGCATTCGAACAGCCACAAAAGAGCGCCTACTCTCCACCTACTGACCTAACGCGTAAACGTGGGAAGCGCGCTAGCTAGATGGGATTTAAACTTAGTCGGCTGGAGACCCAAGTTTGGTTTGAAAACGAAAAATGTACCAAGCACAATGTTCTCTCACCATTCCTGATTTCTAACACACACTCACAGCTGAGGTTGTCAGAGCAGAAACGAAAGCTCTCTGTATGTTTTTCCGTCATCTCTGGTCGCGTTCATATGTAAATCGTGTGAGCTTATTTCGTCCAGTAGATCGATTGAACTGAAAAGCCCATACGTTTACAAACCCATAGACCCTCCCCTTGAAAAAAAATCAGGACAAAAGTGGTTGAAAGTGGAAACAAGAGACGGATTAAAACACCAGGTGTACACAGGTATGTGTCTCCATCGCCTACTTGTGATCCGATCGACCAAAATGCATCTTAATACCAGGTGGAAACAGGGCCTTAGTTGTGTTGACCTTCCCCTCACAGTCCCAATGGGTCACTTTTCCAGGATCATTTTCTAAAAATGTGGAAAGTTGTTCTATAGTTTATGTACACTACCATTCAAAAGTCTGGGTTCAGTTCAATTTGGTTTTAAAAAATTAATCGTTTGATTCAGCAGTGATGCATTAAATTGATCAAAAGTGACACTAAAGACATTTATAATGTTACAAAAGATTTCTATTTCAATTCAGTGCTGTTCTTTTGAACTTTCTATTCATCAAATAATTTTGAAAAAAATGTATCAAGGATTCCACAAAAATATTAAGCAGCACAACTGTTTTCAACATTGAAAATAATATTAAATATTTCTTGAGCAACAAAACAGCATATTATTACAATTTCTGAAGGATCATGTGACACTGAAGACTGCTGAAAATTCAGCTTTGCCATCACAGGAATAAATTACATTTTTAAATAAATTCGAATAATAAAAAAAAAAAAAAAAAAAGTTATTTTAAAGGGGACCTATAATGCCCCTTTTACAAGATGTAATATAAGTCTCTGGTGTCCCCAGAATGTGTCTGTGAAGTTTCAGCTCAAAATACCCCACAGATCATTTATTATAGCTTGTCAAATTTGGCCCATTTGGGTGTGAGCAAAAACACACCGTTTTTGTGTGTGCCCCTTTAAATGCAAATGAGCTGCTGCTCCCTGACCCCTTTCCAGAAGAGGGCGGAGCTTTAACAGCTCGTGCTTCGGTTGACCAACAACAACAAAGCTGGAGAATCTCACGCAGCCAAAATGACGATTGTCAGTAACGGTGTTGTTCAGCCTTACAAAGGTGTAAAATGACGGCATGGTAACAACACTCTACTACAGTGGTCTCAAACTCAATTCCTGGAGGGCCACAGCTCTGCACAGTTTTGCTCCAACCCTAATCAAACACATCTGATCCAGCTAATCAAGGTCTTCAGGATTACTAGAAACTTCCAAGCAGGTGTGAGTTGGAGCTAAACTGTGCAGAGCTGTGGCCCTCCAGGAATTGAGTTTGAGACCACTGCTCTACTACAACAACTCTTCCTCTTCTCTAAAGCAGCCCAACATGGCCTCACCCCCTTTGTTGCGTGTTCCCGGGGGCAGGGTTTATGTACATTTTTTTTGATGTCACCAACCCGGGAAGAAGCTTGTTGTAGTCCCTACCAGCCGTTTGTTCTTAAAAAACGATTTCTGTAAAAGAAAATATCTCCCTTTGCATTGTAACTTTGCAGATGTTGTTTATCCTCAAACAGCAACATTACACACTAACTAAAGTTAAAAAAGTGAAATCATAATCAAGGACCCCTTTAAATTGTAATATAAATAATTTGCTGTATTCTTGATCAAATAAATGCAGCCTTGATAAGAGCCTTCTTTCAAAAACATTGTAAAATCTTACCGCATTGTAAAATGTTCTCCCTAAACTTTTGAGCGATAGTGTCCATTTATAGTATTCTAATTGGCTTTTTAACTTAAGATGCAGACTTGCCTTAATAAAATATTAGAAGTGTTTTAGGGTTCCTGTAGCTGAAACTGTAGAGCATGACACTAGGAATGCCAAAGTCATGGGTTCGATTCCCATTGAATGCATGAGCTGATAAAATGTATACTTTGAATGCAAACTAAGTTGCTTTGGATAAAAGCATCTGGAAAATTCAAAGATGATAAATGTGTCCACAGATATGATCAGGTTTGTTGTGGGTTAAATGTGGTCTGGTCTCGTCCTTCATCAGTGCCTTTGCATTGACATGACTTGAGCCTACAGAAACCCAATTTGGAAACCTACTTGTTTGACACACATGCACACCTTTTGCTTCAGGGATTCCTGTTCATGGAAAAACTGGTTCCTCTTTGTGTTAGTTTAACTTCTTCAAAAGTGAAATGGTCTTGATCCAATGACTGCCAAAGCAGGTGTGATTCAAGTAGCCTTTTAGCGAAATGTTGCGAGAAGTGGACGTTCACACTCACACCCATTTCTACTTGAGCTTAAGTCAGATTTTACCCACCTAAATGGCTTTAATCCACAGACTAGTCTGCACAGGTCCATGAGTATCAAGACCTGTCTGTCTGCAGGCTTAGTAGACGGAGAGAAACAGACAGGTGAGATCGAGGCGTTCTCTGCATCTGAATCTACAATGTGTGTCGATTTATCACATAGCAGGAGCTGTGTTACTAACACCGTGACAAGCATTATAATTAACATGAACAGTGCTGAAGTGTTGTTTTGACATGCATAATTAGTCAGATGTTTAAAAATGTAATTCACACATGAAATTAGACATCAGACCTGTTCTTTGTGAGATTATCTCTGCTGAGTCACTTGGAACTATCAAGAGCTCTGAAGTTGGACTGTTGGTTTGGTTGTAAAGGGAATTGATTTTCTCTTGGTTCAGTATCTGCCAAAGGTTGAGCGAATGAGCAAGTGACCTGCGCCAGTTGGCACATTAAACGCACATTAGAATGTTATAAGTCAGTTGTTTTACTTTTAATGAGTCTGGAACACATCCTACAATTTCCCATGTTGAATAAGTCAATAAGATCTCCTCTTATGTAATTGCAATGTTGTGATATTCAGTCGATATATACACTACCATTCATAAATTTGGGGTCAGTATGATTTTTAGCCAGTCCACTGATAGATGGCCACTTTCAAATGCTCCCGTGTGTATCTGTGTAAGCCCTCTGTAAAGAGCGTCATTGATGTCTTTTTACATGTTTTTGAAGCGTTTATCATTGTAGCCAATCACAGACATATCTGATGAGTGCGTGAACACAATTGCCAATCAGAGGTGTTTTAAATTTCAGTACCGACTTGGTATCAAATTTTTTAATTTTCACTTTTGACAACACTAGCATCTTGGTTTCTTTCCTAAGATATATTAAGCAGCCCGACTGTTTTCAACATTGATAAGAAATGTCACCTGAGCACCAAATCAGCATATTTCAATGATTTCTGAAGTATCATGTGACATTGAAGACTGGAGTAATTATGCTGAAAATTCAGCTTTGCATCGCAGAAATAAATTTTAAAGTACATTCAAATAGAAAACAAGATACTTCTTTCAAAAACATAAAAAAATCTTACCAACCCCAAACTTTTTAATAGTAGTGTACAGAAGATAATGTTCCTTATTCAGAACTATGTACGTGTATATGATTTCATGTTTGACTTGCTAGTAATGCTGAGTTTTTAGTACTTTTGTAACCTTCCAATTAGAAAAAGTATGCTATTTTAATTGGAAAAAATAAACTATTTGATTAAGCCAATCTTGGTCCAATTAGAATTTATATTAATTAATTAATTTAAAGCAATATTGGTCAATACCGATAAGGTGCATCCCTCCTAAAGCCTTTTGTCTAATTATCATAAAAATTTCTCTGTTTTGCTTATTTGTTGATTTGTTTGTTTTCGCAGATGACCATGGATGAGAAGTATGTGAATAACATCTGGGATCTTCTGAAGAACGCCATCCAGGAGATCCAGCGGAAGAACAACAGTGGGCTGAGCTTTGAGGAGCTCTACAGGAACGCCTACACCATGGTGCTGCACAAACATGGGGAGAAGCTCTACACGGGCCTCAGAGAGGTGGTCACCGAACACCTCATCAACAAAGTATGAGCTCCTCTCTCACTCTGAAATCTTTCTTGAAATACTTGAGGTTCTAGAGATTAAACTTCTCACAGGCTTTAGCTAGGAGTTGCTGAAGTTAAATGCAGTTTAATAAGCAGTAAGCCACAAGGGAAGGAGTGTTACAGAGATTTCACCACAGCTTATTGCTTTAAAAGACCTGCTTAACTAATTCGATGGTGTGTGATGTGAATTTAAATTGAACAGATTGATTTAAACAGATCTGAAGGACACTGTCTCACATCATCTTCACTACATATATATTTATATATAGCTTAATGAAGACTCTGGGGTTTTATCTCTGGTGCTGGCTGTTAATGATGTCAGTTCTGGAGATGAAGCAGATGGTGGAAACCTGCCCGTCCCAGTGGAGTTGTTCACAGGGTGATGTCACCGTACACACAGGTGGATGAAACCCATGTGCTTGAGCTGCTTTCATAACAGCTTTGATTTTTTTTTTTTTTTTTTTTCCCCCGTCTTCAGGTGCGAGAAGACGTGCTGCATTCGTTAAATAACAATTTCCTGCAGACGTTAAATCAAGCGTGGAATGATCATCAGACTGCCATGGTCATGATTAGAGATATATTGATGTACATGGTAAGTTGTTTAGTCAGACTTTCTTTAATAGCATGTGTATATACACTGCCCGGCCAAAAAAAAGTCGCTATTTGGATTTAAATAGGCAAATGCATAAGAGTCTGTGATTGGATCATTATTGCAGTGATTATGTTTCTAGCATGTTATATGTTTGGCAACAGCTCTTCTAACCCTAATTGATGGAGTGTGTAGCTTTTCATTTCTTAAATAACCATGTAGGAAGACACATCATGGCCATATTCCAGGATGACATTGTCAAGGTCAGGCTCAAATTGTGAAAGAATGGTGCATGAAGAATCATTTTCACAATAGTAGTATGTTTTTGATGCACCTCTTGATGGAAATAAATGTTATTTCCATCAAAAGGTGCGTACATTTTTGGTCAAGATCTTGTATTGACAATGCAAGAGGTGAGCACTCTGTAAAGTCTCCTCCAGCACATCCCAAAGACTTTCTATGAATTTAAGGTCAGGACTCAGAGGTGCCAATTCATGTGTGAAAATGATTCTTCATGCTCCCTCCCAACCATTCTTTCACAATTTGAGCCGCATGAATCTTTACATTGTCATCCTGGAATATGGCCATGATGTGTCTTCCTACATGGTTGTTTAAGAAATGAAAAGCTACACACTCCACCAATTAGGGTTAGAATAAGCATATAACATGCTAGCAACATAATCACTGCAATAATGATCCAGTCATAGACTAAGTATTGGTTTTGTAGGGTTTTGACAGGAGCCCATGAATCACACAATCAACCAAAAAGCTTTAATAATCCTTATCCCGTTTACTGACCTGACCATAAAGTGCTGCAGTGATGATGTATTTTTGTAGCCCAACCCTGAAGTTAGCATCACCCTAGTTCCCTTGACAAAAACCCAATATGATTATTTTTCCACTGTCTTTTGGATTATTGCAGAAAATAAGCTCTTTGACCAACAAAAGTTTGATTCTTGTGTGTTTTGTTCATTATGATAATCTTCACAAATGAACACAAATCACCAGAAATAAAAAAAGCACAACATAGGCTATAAATGAACCACACCACGGTCGCATGACTTCAGCATCAACACCATTAAGCTTCCAACTCTTTCAGTGTTTATTTAAAATAAACATTTTCCATAAAAGTTTAAGTTAGAATAGTTTGCAAGAGCGTGATTATAAACACAGCGAGGCTGTGAAAGCGGACTGGTGAGTAGATGAGTTTACCTGTTCGGCCTGATGACATTTAATGTCCCAGACAACCTCTGTAGTCCTATTTAGCCACTAAGACAAGTAAAAGCTTTTAAAAAATCCTAAGAGGGTAGTACTGTTGTGTTTTTGTCATAGAATAAAACATGAGAATATCTTGAGCTTGTGTTCACCACAGACCTTATTTCAGGCATTTAACCATAATCCCATTTACTTCCAGACAATAAAATGCTAACTTGTGGACCTGTGGGAACATTTTTCTTTCTCTCTGTCTAGGACCGTGTATATGTTCAACAGAATAATGTGGAGAACGTCTACAATCTCGGCTTGATCATCTTCAGAGATCAGGTTGTGCGGTATGGCTGCATCAGAGACCATCTTAGACAAACTCTGCTGGACATGATCGCTCGAGAACGCAGGGGAGAGGTGGTTGACAGGTGTGTGACATCTGTCGTTCTGTCTCTCTTTACAGTGTTTCAGTAAAAGAATGAAAGCTTTCTGCTGTAAGTAGTACAGATGCATTTTTATGATGTTTGTGATATGTTTTGTGGCAGGGGGGCCATCAGAAATGCCTGTCAGATGCTGATGGTTTTGGGCTTAGAAGGTCGGTCCGTCTACGAGGAGGATTTTGAAATCCCGTTCTTAGATATGTCTGCTGAGTTTTTCCAGGTGGGTGCTGCTATAAAACTGCTTTTACATTATTTGCTTGTCATTTTGGATATTACAAAACATATACTTGTCACTGCCATTGAAATAAAATAGGAATTAAATCTTTCGTTTAGAACTTCCATCGCTATTGGTTTTATAATTTCAATCAGCTCCTTGATAGGTTGACTTGATGTGCAGTTGTGCTGTCATTTCACTTGGTTCAGCCAACATTTTATAGCAGTATTGTTCAAAGAGACAATGACACAAATTGACATATCCTTACAACTTCATAATCACTCAGAATGACAAAAAAAAAATTTATGTGATGCCTGTCAGAATCAGCAGTAAATGTTGCTCCATCTGAAAGCCAGAGGGCGCTCTCTCACAGAAACTCCAAATAAGCCCAGCAGAAGTAAGATATGACACATCATTCCAGGAAATCCCTATAGGCATCACACTATGGCTGTAGCTGAATAAACAGAAGATTGAAACGCTTTGATTAAACGTGTAATAAACAGATGACTACGACAATATATGGTTTATCTGAGTTCTTAAAGCCTCTTGGGTATTTTCATGATAAAGTATATTTATACTTCATTGCTAATTGACATAGCCTTTACCATTGTATTGAATACTATGAAATATGTTGTGTGCTTTATTCTGTGTAAGAAGACACATCTCACAGAACAATGTTTTCAAACACTCAACTGGTGTTGTGAAGTTTGGAGTAGAGACATGTTATTAAATGTTGTCTTTTGTTGGACAAGAGGTTCAAAAATGCTTCTTATGTTTGGAAAGGTGTTTGACGCGTGTTGCTTTTTCAAATGCACATTACTGATTACAGAGCCGTACTTCATTGACAATCGGTTTAAGCATGACTTCATGTTAATTGCGATTTATTGTGCAGCCATAGTGTCACATGATCCTATAGAAATCAGTCTAATATGCTGATTTGGTGCTCAAGAAACATTTCTTATTATCAGTAATTTAATTTCTTTAAAAAAAAATCCCAAACTTTTATATTATATGTATTATTTAAATTATTCAAATTCAAATAGATAAAATAGTTATAAATGATATTTTAATAAAATATAGAATTTCATGTTCAATAAAAATGTTATTACAAATTAAAAGCATATTTATTGTGAAAGTTTTTAATGAAAAATAAATGTTTTCTGACACTACAATATATTGATTTAAAATACAATGTAGCATTTGTTGTAGTGGGGCCAGTGAGACAAGTAAAAATCCACTACTAACCTGAAATAAACCCTCATTGTTAAGACCTGTATTTATTGATTTTGCTGATTTATTCTTGACTGGCGTTAAGTATAATATCTCCATTTTTGTGTGTGTCTGTGCAGATGGAAAGTCAGAAGTTCCTAGCGGAGAACAGTGCCAGCGTCTACATCAAGAAAGTGGAGGCTCGGATAAACGAAGAGATTGAGCGAGTGATGCACTGCCTGGATAAATCGACAGAGGAGCCCATCGTGAAGGTGGTAGAGAGAGAGCTCATTTCCAAACACATGAAGACCATCGTAGAGATGGAGAACTCGGGACTGGTCCACATGCTCAAGAATGGAAAGACAGAAGGTGAGCAGCCGTTTATTTTTTGATCTATCATCTATCCCTAATTGGAATGAATGAATTTTTTTGCTTTGTATTTAACTACATTTCTCTCATCTTTTCTATCTTTCTCTCTCAGACCTGGCGTGCATGTATAAGTTGTTCGGTCGGGTTCCTAATGGATTGAAAACGATGTGCGAGTGCATGAGCTGGTACCTCAGAGAACAGGGTAAAGCGCTGGTGTCAGAGGAAGGAGAGGGCAAGAACCCTGTCGACTACATTCAGGTACACATTCACCAACAAATGAAGTAGCAAAGAGAGAACTGCACAGACAGTAGAGGCTTGTTCAGTTAATACAAAACTGACCAGCTGAGTCACATCCTGAATAAACACAGAACAAATCTGCCAAGGTTTAAGAGTTCAGACTAGTGAGAATGTGTAAATACAACAACCTCAACGAGCTTTATGTTTGTAATAAGTAGTAAGGATGGTCTTTTTCTTGTGGTTCATTCAGGGTTTGTTGGACTTGAAGTCGCGCTTCGACCGGTTCCTGCAGGAGTCCTTCAACAACGACAGGCTCTTCAAACAGACTATTGCTGGAGATTTTGAGTATTTCCTCAACCTCAACTCCAGATCGCCTGAGTACCTCTCACTCTTCATCGACGACAAACTCAAGAAAGGAGTGAAGGGGGTAAGAGATTAGCTTTAGGCCATCTTAAGTTCTTGAGATGAAATCTTCCTACATATTGGGTAAATTCTCTCTTCAATATTGCCACACTTTTGTCCAGTGAAAGTGGGAAAAAATTATGAATACGAATTATTTATTATATATAGATTGATGGATGGATGAATATACACCTATATACACAAATAAAAGTGTTATTGCTAACTAAACTTAAAACTAGAGCAAATTTTGTTTTTCATTGAAAAATATCTGAAATAAAATTAAAAAGAAATATTAGATTTAAAACTTTTAAAAATTAGAAATAAAATAAGGTAAAGTTATAAAATTGAGTTAAAAAATTACAAAAAATCAAGCTAAATAGAAATGTATATTTAAAAAAAAAGTAAAATAATAAAAATGACAAAAGCATAAAAGTGGCAAAAATAATAAAAATGACAAAAGCACATAAAATTCTTAAAATTAAAATTAAATCTGAAAATGTATAAAAAAGCTAATTCACAATATTAATAAATAAATACTATAATAGCATATAAATAATTTTAAAATACCACTGAACCAAAGTTATTACTGATCTCTTAATTGGTTCATTATAATTGTGTTTATATTCAGCTGACAGAACAGGAAGTGGAGTCCATCCTGGATAAGGCCATGGTGTTGTTCAGGTTCATGCAGGAGAAGGACGTGTTTGAGCGTTACTACAAACAGCACCTGGCCAGAAGACTCTTAACCAATAAGAGCGTTTCAGATGACTCTGAGAAAAATATGATCTCCAAACTAAAGGTGCACATCATAACCTTCTTTACTCTTTTACTGTATTCCTCTATATTACTAATGTAATACTCATGCTTTATCTCTCAGACGGAGTGCGGTTGTCAGTTCACCTCTAAACTGGAGGGCATGTTTAGGGACATGAGCATCTCTAATACCACTATGGATGAATTCCGCCACCACCTGCAGACATCACAGGTGCATATGCACACACACACACACATCCCTTTGACTTTGTTGTTCTTAAAATAAGCTAATTATAATTACTGCGTCCTGAGGGCCTATTCACACCACATCCAAATTTTATAAAAAAGAACATTGTTAATTGAAGCGATGCAACCCTTTCAAGTCCTTTCACACCAAATGCAAAAATGTGTGATTTGTCTTCATGTTGCAGGTGTCTCTCTGTGGTGTTGATCTCACAGTGAGAGTACTGACTACAGGTTACTGGCCCACACAGTCAGCCACACCCAAATGCAACATCCCACCCTCCCCACGCCACGCCTTTGAGGTCTTCAGAAGGTATGACTCATACACCCTTTTCCTTATTTAATTATATGTAATCTGTTGACTATAATCGAACAATATTGTTTTTTGTTTTTTTTGTAAGTATATGACAGAAACTGTCAAGGTAAAGATGAAGTTGATAATCTCTGCTTGCCATGCCTATATCTGAGTTTTCACCACTTGTAGCTTGGTTTCATGTGAATTTTAACTCTGTGCAGGTTTTATTTGGCTAAGCACAGCGGCAGGCAACTCACACTCCAGCATCACATGGGTTCTGCAGACCTCAACGCCACTTTCTACGGTGCCATTAAAAAGGTACAGACACAATTGTTTATTTTTGCAATTACATTTAATGACACCGGAAGTGCACCTTTTAATACCCAAGTAAAATATTTTTTTTAATATTTTTTAATTAAATTATTTATGATATTATATAAAAGTGTAAAAATACATATAAACTTTATATAATAGCACATATTTTTTTTATTTAAAAATATAATATATATACATACACATTTATATAATATCATTAATAATTTAATTTTAAAATATAAAAAATGCATTTTATTATATTTATGTACAAGTGTATATATACGCACACCACTATATATACACACACACTTAAATATCATAATTTAAAAATATAAAAAAACCATTTTATTTTTTATATATATACATACATGACTTACCTGAATTAATAAAGTGATAAGCTTTAAATCATTCCATCTGATCTGTGTTCTTGTCCTAACCAGCCGTGACCATGACAAGATGGGTGACATGACGTTTTATCAGTGACTTTTCAAAAAAGTTTTACCAATATTTATTTATTTTGTCTATTATGTTGTGCTGTGTAACTCCACCCACAGTGGAATCTCATTGGTCCAAAATCCATATTAAACTAAACGCCAAATATTTTCTGATTGGATGTGATTTTGAAGCTTCACAGTATTTCCACTGAGGACTGAACAGTTTCTTGTCAGTGGAGTCTTTCTCTTGTTGGTTTTTAATTAATTATAAAATGCTCAAAAGCCGATTTTAATTGACTTTCTCTCTCTCTTTAGGAGGATGGTTCAGATGTAGGTGTGGGCGGGGCTTTGCTAACAGGCTCAAACACACGGAAGCACATTCTGCAGGTGTCAACCTTCCAGATGACCATCCTCATGCTCTTCAACAACAGAGATAAGTTTACCTTTGAGGTAAAGCCTTCCATCCACATGTTCCCTGATCTGAACTCCATTAAGCCATGCCTACATGTTCATGAGTTTAACCTTCACCTTTGTTGACCTTTAACCCCTTCAGGAGATCCAGCAGGAGACAGACATCCCCGAGCGCGAACTGGTCCGGGCCCTGCAGTCTCTAGCCTGTGGGAAACCCACCCAGAGAGTTCTCACGAAAGAGCCCAAGAGCAAAGAGATCGAGAGCGGCCATGTGTTTACAGTCAACGACCAGTTTACCTCCAAACTGCACAGAGTCAAAATACAAACAGGTATTGTGCTGCCACACGGGGGCGCTGTTGACTCAGAATGAAGGGACAAAATAAGAGTGATTCTGAAAGAAATCAGAAGAATTCAAAACTGGACTTTTAGTTGATTTTTGTTTGTCATCTATATGCTAGTGTTCCCCTAAAAGTAGAGGAAATAATGTATATTTTTAGCAGATATATGAAAATAGAACAGATATATGAATGATTCATCTAAGGGTTGTATACAGTCCAATAAAATGCTGTCTAGAATGTCCCCTCCCTCTTAATTATAAACACCACCTGCCATTTGTTTTTTTGGCATTTTTGAATTAGCTTTTATTTGTATATTTTCAGGTTTCCATTTAATTTTAGTTATGTGCTTTTGTCAATTTTATTTTATTATTCATATTTGTTTTTTATATTTCTATTTAGTTTTAATTTATTTTTATTTTGGTTTTATTAATTGTAGTACTTCAACTTACTTTATTTCAGTTAGTTGCCAAGGCAGCATTTCTAAATTAAGGAATTTTAAGTTTGTTTTTCATCTATATTTCAGGGTCCTTGTGGGTCCTTAAAAGTATTAACAAGTCTATTATTCAGTTTATCAAATTTAAGGCCATAAAAAGTCTTAAATATCTTAAATTTTATAAGAAAAATCTTAATTATCAAGAGTTCTTAAATTTGAGGGCCGAACAACAGGAATCGGGATGTGGCTTAATGTGATTATTAAAGTTCAAAAAGATATGGTTTAAATGTGAGCGCTGCACCTTTCTCAAAGTAAAAACACGCATTCTTAAAAAGCCTTTCATTTTATTTAAAAAAAAAAAAACCTGCAGATACCCTGTATTTTATTTCAGCTTTACCTCAACAAAATGATTTTTAATAGTTTTAGTTAACAATAACTACACTTTTGGCTTTTTGGGATAAACTGTTCGTCCTATTTCTTGCTCTGAATTCCTTTTTTAATAGGAAATACACCAACAATGCACTTGTCAAAACAATTAATGAGGCCTTTACATATTTAAACATCTAATTTGGAGATTTTATAAAATATTTTTTGTAGATGACATTTGAATCAGACTTGATATTGAGATCTTATCCCTGTACTTTTACATCTCAAGTAATCTAAATTTAGATGTCTAATTTAGAAATGCGCTTCACAAACTCTTCCATCTTCTGCAGTTGCTGCTAAGCAAGGCGAGTCAGACCCAGAGCGCAAGGAGACGCGGCAGAAAGTAGACGACGACAGGAAACATGAAATCGAGGCTGCCATCGTACGCATCATGAAGTCCAGGAAGAAGATGCAGCACAACGTACTGGTAGCAGAGGTGAGCGTGTGTTCTTGTTCATGACTTTCTATGTTTATTTTATCATTTCAAAAATGATTCAAATGGTATCTGCAAATTTCTAAACATCTGTTTGGTTGTCTCTTGTCAGGTGACCCAGCAGCTGAGGGCGCGGTTCCTGCCGAGCCCTGTGGTAATTAAAAAGCGCATTGAAGGACTAATAGAAAGAGAATATTTGGCCCGGACGCCGGAGGATCGTAAAGTCTACACGTACGTTGCGTAGTGGATCACAAGTCTGCACAAGGAGATGAGTGAGCAACACAAAGACAGGAAAAATAAAAAGATTCTGGACTGCTCTTCGCATGGACTGGGAAGTTTGTTTTAAACAAAAGATGAGCTCTGGGTAGCGGACTTCATTTAAAAGAAAAGCAAACCGAGAAATCATAAACCATACAATCGGGAAAATAGTCAGGAAGCAAAATAAGAAATTCATAATTGTGTCGTAGATTATTTTTAATTAGATCAATCCCACTCTTATGAGAATCTCAGCTATGAATGGATCCAGCTTCAGTCTCTTCACCGTTTTACCCTCGTAGAGATCAAAATCAAAAGAATCCCTTGGGAAAATGTGAATGCACTGCACATGTTGTTGTTTTTTCTTTTTTCAATACTGTATAAAAGGCAGAATTATTAAACACCCTAACAAAACAGCCAAAACGTGGCTACGGAAATAAGACAAAAAGTTCAATAAAAATGTTGATATTGAACCACTTGCCGCTTTCTTGCAGATGCCATTGTGGTTTCCGTGGTAACATCAAGGTGCGGAGACGAAACGGATGCTGAACATGTCAATGTAATTTCATTCTTGGTTTATTAAACAAATACAAACGTTCCATACTGTCCCAGGTGGCCTTGCCTCCCGAGACACGTGAAATAAAAAGCAGCCAAATGACTCTGAGAATTAGACGGTACATCACTATCTCCAATTTCCTGCTATTAAACCTCTAAAATGCCATTACTGCCAAGCTTGAATTATGTGTGGCCCTGGTCCAAACAGAATCAAATTGTTTTCAGAAATGGGCAAAGCAGATGAGTGCAGCACATGTGCACAGCGGGTAACAGGTTTGAGGAAAGAGTAACAACGTCACTGAGACTCCCTGATGAAATAAAGGTTAGCTAAAAAATAAAAGCAGCAGGGAGCAAAATCCACAGCTTTGATTTCCTTCTGTATCAACAGTGTATGTAGTGATAGACAAACTGATCAGGGGCCAGTTGCATAAACATAGTCATTATGTTAAAGTCCCCTGTGGTGAAAATCAAGTTTTTAATGTTGTTTATATGTCTATGTGGTGTTTTTAATATGCTTTGAGACAAACCATGTGCAAATTCATAAGTCAACACCATTGCTGAGTATTTTCTCCTTAAAACTGCAGTGATCTAAAGACAGTTTCAGACCTGCGGTTTGACAGCGAGGAGAAAATACTGTGGCGTCACAAACTACCTTGTAACCGATCACGTCAACATGCCGGCGGGCTTTAGCATATCATTAACCATGACCGCTCTGAAGCAGGGAGTCTCAAGAGAAGCCAGGTTATCCTGGTATATTTTTCTGATAAAAATTAATAAGATTGGATCTGAAGAATCGGGTAGATTTAGCAATATAGCAGGTGTATTACAATGCTATGATGAACTACATGCCTTTCTCCACTGACGTTCTGAGGTGTTCAAAGCGTTTTTTAAGGATACTGATTTTTAGAGGGCAGCCGTCTGACTGAGATGAAGAACGGGAACATGGTTTAGCAACACATAATTAGCAGCTGTTTGATAATGTAGTCAAGCAAAAGGCTAATCATATTAATTATGTGTTCAACGTTGTAAAAAGCGATACCATTGTTCAGCGTTTACCTCAGTAAGTTGACCGAGTGGATCTTTGAGCTTGTGGGAGTGAGTGGAGAAGGTGCTAATTGGCATATTCATAGATCCATGTATAATAAATGAGGCAAGGGTGTAGAGTTACATTCAAGCTGTTTTAAGGCATGAAGAACTTTTTTTTTTTTTTTTCCACAGGAAAAAACGATTAAATATGTCATTTTGGTGATCAAAGATGAGTTTTAAGGGATCCAATTATTGACTACAGGAGGACTTTAAGACTTTTCGATATCAAATTAGGCCAATTTACATTTTTATGTAACGGACTTAAAAAAGTTATAAGTCTAAAAGGGTTAGTTCACCCAAAAATGAAATTGTCATTAATTACTCACCCTCATGTCGTTCCAAACCCGTAAGACCTTCGTTCATCTTCGGAACCATACCTGCAAACTAGTCGCTTTTCGGCGAAATTCGCCGTTTTGAATCAAAATATATTTATGTGATGAGTTTTTTTTTTTCCCCCAGGGGTGTCAGGGTGAGTTTGCAGGCACAATAAATCGAAAATGGGCTACTTTCCCATGGACTGGAGTGAGACCATAGACGTCTCTCGAGCTGTCGTGATCTTTTTTGGCGCTCTGTGGTGTGACTGACACTTCGCTGTAGCGCTTCAGTTCAAACAGAGGCAGAGCTCACGTGAACAGATCATCTCTTCCGCTTTACAACACGAAATAAACATAAATGAATGTAGGATGAATGATTACCGAAGGTATGTTGAAAGATACAGTACAACTTACTGAAATCCATATCATGTCATATGTAACGTTAATCGATCAATCATCGTTTCAACCGCGGAAAAGCGCCAATAAAGTAGCTTGTAAAAATGTCACATTTACCGTAACATTTACCTCAGAAAAGCCGTTCAATGTCAAAAAACTTGTTAGTCAGCTACAAACATGAACTTAGAGAGGAGCATTTTGATATATATCCACTGTGACTATAGACCATTGCATATTCATGTACTTAACATGTGCTTCAATACTGAATGTATAAAACCGTTTTATGACGGTCACCATTTAAATGTTTAGGCCGATATTAAAAACGAATAGAAACACAGTATTAAAAACGAGTAGAAACATAATTGTCTTTAAAAATTTATTATAACGTCATTATAAAAAGTTCATGTGTAATTTATATGCAAGTACAAATCAATTAATTTTTACCCTTTAATATTATAATGATGTACCAGCTGTGGTTCCCTGTATAGTTTACAGCATTAGTTGAGAGATAGTTTTTCTTTGAGGAAATTTGCCATGTACTGTACCTGATAGGCCCCAAATTAATCATTATTAATTTGAAGGTGATTAAATTGAAATCAAATCGCAAGCTTCTGAATCAAAATAGAATCCATTTGTGAAATTTGTGTCAATGCCCAGCCCTAGTGTCAATAATTTTTTTTTTTTTTTTTACTTGAAGCAAATGTTGTGTTTTCCATTTATTTTCTTGTCAGAGTGCACCAGAATGCTTGGTTTACATGTTAAAATCACGAAAATTTCCCCCCAGACCCCCCTACTACTATTTACTTTGTAAACATTTTTCACCACTTTGGAGTTTGCAGGTATGGGAACACAAATTGACATATTTTTGATGAAATCCAAGAGGGTTTTTTTTAATTTCCCATAGAAAGTAAAGAAATTACCACATTCAAGGTCCAGAGAAGTAGTAAAGACATTGGTAAAATAGTCCACGTTACAACAGTTGGTTCAACCTTAATGTTATGAAGCGACGAAAATAATTTTGTGCGCAAAAACTAAAAAATAACGACTTTATTCAACAATTTCCTCTCTACCCTGTCATTGTCCTACGCATTTTAAGTTATAGACACATTGCAGAGCTTCCGTGTTCTACGTCAGAACGCTGACACTATTTGTATTGAGCACTCTGTAAAGTCTACATCCCAAAGACTTTCGATGAAGACTTTCAATGTTTATATTCTCTGAAGACTGGAGTAATGATGCTGAAAATTCAGATTTGCATCACAGGAATATGTTACATTTTAAAATATATACAAATAGAAAACAGTTCTTTTTAAATTGAAATAATATCCCACAAAATTTCTAATTTTAAATACTGATCAAATATATGCGGTCTTCATAAGCTTAAAAGACCTCTTTCAAAAACAGTTAAAAAAAAAAAATCAAACCAACCCCAAACTAGCACAAGTGAAATTTTTCCATTTTCTTAGGTTTTAAATTCTTAAAACATTGATACACTTTTCAAAATGAAGATCTGGTCACTTTGTCGTTGTCAAACATTGTGTTCATAATTAATGTGATGAACTACACCTGTACTTACTCTGCTTGGACACTTCAAACATCTGCTAAAAATCATCTTGTAAGCAGCTGATTAAAAGTAATTGAATAATGGCTTATCACTCTACCTGATTGTGATAGTTTATTGATTTATATTTAAACAGATGTATGAATTCTGAATGCAGACTAAAGCACCCGAGTATGAAACCCTGTAGAAAAAACTGTACATGAAGGTGGACTTTAATCACAGACTTTGATCTGCACAGGTTTTCTTAGGATTTATACAAACTCTTTAACACAGATAGACTACTAACAACACGATACAACATACATCTGTTGTTTATTACTAAAACACTCTTACTGTAACTCTCAGATGATCTGAGAGAAGACAGTGGTGCATGTCGCTTTCCGTGCTCGTTTGGCCCAGTAGTAAGATGAACATGTATTTTGATGTTTGGTGATGTGAGAGCATCATATGCATCATACAGTGAGCATTATGAATCATTTACCAGCACAGGAAATTAAGGATTTACATCCGTTTCATCCTGTCACAGCAACCGCTGGGAGAAACATACTCATGGAGAAATGATGACGCAGGTGGATGCTGTTTATTATCAATTTAAGAGGCAACAACACCGTTTTATGTGCAGCTTGTTAGTTATGTTGTGCTAATTTCATTTTTACATAACTAAAGTGTATCTGGACGTTGTCACATATTGCGTCACCACACGGGATGTTTTCTGCATGACAATGACTGACAAGGCCAAAAGCCCACTTTATTATTTATGAGCATTTTGCCTTTATGCGATAGCGCAGGGGAAAGTATTGGCAGAGACAAAGGAAAGGGACAGGAAATGACGCAGGTTGCATACTTTGTGAGCACCATTTATGTTCAAGTTTTCTCATCAGATGGGTTTTAAATAGGCATGTTGTGGCCAAGGCTAAATATAAAATCAAAACAGACCCCATTAACTTTTAAATGTTCCTGGTTTTATTGTTTTATTCATTGATGTATGTTATTCTCAAGACAAAAATGTTTACAGAATCTTTGATCAAAATGTTATAACTTCTTCCACCCCTATGGCTGACACCACCAAAACCACTTTGATTCAGACAGGGACCATGGAGGTCTTAAAGGGATTTTTTTGGGGTGAACTATCCCTTTAAAGGTGCAATAGGTGATTCTCTATGGAAACATTTTTTGTTATACTGGTTGAAAGTCTCCTCATATCCTGATAGCAATCACTATGTTAAATGGACTAAATGTATTTTATAAATATATATCGTCCGTGGAAGGCGTAGGACCATAAAATGATCATCCGATCTTTATATTCGGTCCGAATTAAATAATACGATATCCTACCTGCCTGTCAATGTATGTTTTTACATACCCTCGCGCACCCTGTTCACGCAGACATCATACGTCATCAGCGTGTTTCATGCTGTGCAGAGTTTATACAGACAGACATTGGTCACGGAGTACCGCAAACAAAGAGCAGCCACCTTTTACAGTTCCTACCGAGCTTAAGCCCAAAGTATACTTTACTTTTTACACATACGCGAGGGTCAGCATACAGTGCGCATGACGCGAATTTCATCATCAGAAGAGTACACACGTACTGTATGTGCACTGCCGGATTTTTGTAACCATGCATACTTGTACACGCAGGTCGCACATGCGCATTTTTTAATTAATGTAATTAATTTATCCACAAGGTGGCAACCGTGCCCTGGGGCCGTCGATTCACAAGGTAGTCAAAGAAAAACTGCACAGACAGAACGGACCGGAACGCGTGCAAGCTACACCGACGATGGAGGCCTATATAGACGAGAGATTGTGAGAGAGGTTGGAAAGTACCCTCATTTGTACAACTCTAGCATGAAAGAATACAAAGATGTTTACATAGGTTGTAACTCGTGGCAAGAGATTGCTCTAAACTGTGCATGTGTCGAACGCCTGTGTATGTGTACAAGCGAAATGAAGTATACTTTGCAAAGCTGTGCGTTCGACTGTGCGTGTACACTAGCGTACGCATAAAAAAAACTAAGTATACCCAAGACTTTATGCTGCGTTCACGCCATAACTACTGTAATTAAGAGATGGCAACCCGTGACGTTCTAATCGGCGATTTGAAGGGAGGGTGGGATCTTATGCTTTCAATGCTAGCAGGCTAACGTTAGCATTTCCCAGATCACCTACTGCACCTTTAATGGAGACTGCTTTTCACAGTCCGATCAGTTGGGGATGGATAAAATCATACCTCAACCTACTTTTGTTTCATGTTATGAAGCCTACTGTATCACATTTCTAAAGCATCTAAATTATCAGCATGTTCAAAACTTTGCTGATAAACCTGTTGTACGCAATCGACTACATGCCTTCTGCTGTCTGATTTATAGTTCATACTTTTTTAGCAAGTAAAAGGCCTTTTAGTATAACACTATTTTGTCCCCCTTCAGGTCGTGATACGCGTCTTTATGCTGTGAAATCTCCACCGATTATTATCAAGTAAACGTAAGAAACTTTTATATTGTTAGTAATTTTTCAAGGTGAACACTCACTGGACTGAAGCAACTTAGGTTTACTTGGAAAACTTAGGTTTACTTGAAATGTATCAAATATGATCAGGCTTTTAAGGAATGTTTATTTGTACATCTTTCAGTCATCATTATATTGCATTGCATTTTATGTTTTACCCCCCCCAAAAAAAAAACAAAAAAAAAAACTACAGAGCTTTGATCATAAACTAAGATTTTAAATATTATTGGCAGGGCTTGACATTATTTTTTTTTTTGCTCACCAGCCACTGTGGCTAGTGGCAAGCCACTCAGCATTTTCACTGGCCACAGTTTTGACATCAATACCATGGAGAAAAACTGCAATACATATTTTTAATATTATCTCATAATTTGGCAGCAGGTATATTAGGCTGCTGTCACTTTGATGCACTGATGCACAGATCCATTATACTGTTACAAATGCGTTTTCTTTCTCCACTGTTTATGTTCACTTAAAACATAACTGAATGTGTTTACGTGAATACTTGCCAAGACCGGCATTTTGACATTATTTTGTGTGTATTTGACTGTTTAAGCACAATAAGCAGCAAAAAGAACTCAATTTAGTACTGCGAGGCGGCTTTATGCGCACACACTTTGGGTGTGAGCACAAAATCTGTGGGAATGAGTAAAATTATGTGCAAGAGAGCGAGAAAGCACAGCTGGTATCGTTTATCTGTTCTGCGTTCAGATAATTCAGTAGCGTTTCAGATAATTCAGTATCGATATGTATTGAAAAATTTATATTTTTTGACAACACTACTTAGTTTATTATTTCAGATGACTTTTTAAAAGACTACAATTGAAAAATGTATATATTATAAATAAAATTCAACCCGCCAAAGTGGCTAGTAGGAGTGACTGTGTTACACGTCACAGCTGAAATCCACCCGCATTTGGCGGGTGTTAATGTCAAGCTCTGATTGGGAGCTATAGAGTGACAACATTTTATGCAAGTAGTAGTCTGCTATACTGTGCTGTTAAGATTGCAAGCTATCAGCATTTCATCTCTCTAGCCATATAAACAACAACATCTGCACCAAATTGCATATTTTTGCTCAGTTTGCACATCTGAATTAAACTGAGGTGTTTCTTCCTCCTCAAGTATGAGCTCCATATTGTCATATTTCATACTACATGAGCCATAAAAGCCTGATGTATCAAATATGGTACTCAATAAAAATAAAAAAAATTAGATTTTCTTTTTAGATTTTGTCTAAGGGTTCAATAAACTCTTCCATTTCAAAAAATTAGATTTTTCTGATTATTATTTCATATGTCACGATTTTACAGCAATAAATGTCCTATTTTTACGAATATATCAGGTTTGTATGTTGATTTTAGACTTAATTTAGATTCTGTAGTTAGTTGTTACCGAAAAAAGCTTCAGGTTTCATATCATGGTTATCCGTTTCACGTAGCATGAGTGTTGTTTTAGAGTCTCAGTTATCTGACATGTATAATATCTAACATGTTTAAATTCTCACTCTGAGGGTTTGACAGTCATCGCCAAAGTCTCCAACCGGCCCATGAACAGTTTGACTTCCTGTCGAGAGCTGTGCGTCCACGCGAGGGGCAAGTGCGCCGAAACCGGCTGTCGATCTGAAACAAACAACCTGTTATGAGGTTTTCTCATAGCTCTGTTGGACAAATCTAGATATATGAAAGCAAATGTAACCATTTTTAACCAACATGCACACCTTGGAAGAAAAGGCCGCCAGGAAATGCAGTGGAGGCGCGTGACACTGCGAGCCAGATGACCGTATCTGCTCCCTGCTCCGCCATACGCAGACGATCACGCATCATCTGATGGAACTGAGGCATCGCCGTGGCAACCGCTGAGCACAACCAGAGCCAGAGATTACAAGTGATGAGCTTGACAGGAAAACTTGTTAACAAATCCATTACATAACACCTTTTTTTTTTTTAACTAAAATGTTAATTAGGCAGCATATATACACTATGAATTATATTAGCATAATTAACAGCCAGTGTTCCTGAATTGGGGATTATTTTTATGTAACTTTTATTTTTTTATATTTTTATTTTAGATTTAATTAAAATAAAATGTACTTTTTATGTTACGATGTATCAGCTGATAAAAGCAGTTATTTTCCCTATTGGCCATCGGCCGATTGTTTAAATACAGCCGATGATCAGGGCTAATTATATCCTGTCAATCAACAGGGGGCGGAAAAACGTGTTCTGTTAATAATATCTGTATGCTTGAATAAATTTAATTTGTTTTTATTTTTGTAATTGTTATATCTGAAAATAAATACCAGTTGAATACAATATCTCTGTTGTTAATTTTAACCTCTAATATTATAGTAATGTACCAAATGAGACGGTTCCCTCCCTCTATAGCTTTCAGCATTATTTGGGAGAGATTTTTTTTTTCCTTAAGAAAATAAAATTATCGGTATTGGCAGATATTATTCTGAATAATCGGTATCGGCAGAGAAATTTAGTAACAGTGCATCTCTAGATGAAATTAACATTAACTGAGATTAATAATTGTTTTACAAGATATTTCATTGTTAGTTCATGTTAACTAACGTAGTTAACTAATGTTAACTAGTGGAACCTTATTGTAAAGTGTTACCTAAAAATTAAATATGTTAAATATAATACATATATTATATTTAACATATATGGTATTACCATATATATGGTATTACCATATATATATATATATATATATATATATATATATATATATATATTTATCTTCCCTACAACACTGAACACATGTGGAGTTGCTCTTTTACAGCTGAGAGGCTACAAATTAATACATGGGAACAAAAACTTAAACTTAAAAAGTGTAAGTAAACAAAATCATCATGCCAAACTAGCATAACCATGGTGCCAAATGAAATTAGCACATTAAAACAAGCATATTTTGCTTGTTGACTTATGAAATGAACAATACCTGGTGTGTCGGCCCACCCAGGGTGCATCACAGAGAAATGAATTTTGGGATTTGCTTTTGCCCAGACCGCTGTCATCACTACCTGCTGCCTCTGTGGACACACACACACACACACACACAAAGAGAGAGAGAGAGAGAGACAGTCTGAGGTGCACATAATGAGTGTTTAGTAAAAGGTCATCATCATTACTGCATCAGATATTGTTTAATGGAGACGCCACTGCTGGCACTCTGTGTCACCTGTTGCTTGGCAACAGCTGAGAGAAAGGTAACCCCGCTCGTCTCGGTTTAATAGAAACTGTTCATGACTTTTAGTCCCTTTTCATGAATAAAATTATTTAATCAATAATCTTTTTTACATGTTATCCTTGTAAATTAATTTCATAAGAAATTGTCTGCCAACACTTTACTGAAAAAAGTACCATGGTTCAGTCTCAGATGGTAATACTTTGATAAATTCCATTGTACTGTTTGATTACCATATTTATATACCACAACACTTCAAAAAACATAGTATTACCACCCTGGTAGTGGCCAAAAAACATGGTATTACCATAGTTTTGAATGTTGTATTTTTGTGGTACTACCATGGCACTTTTCTGTAAGGTAAGAACTAAAACTAAAATAAAATAAAAATTAAAAGCTTACATTGATCATTTTTACATTTAAATTTTACATTTTTTATTTAAAAGTTTATAGGTTTAAAATTTCAATTTTTAAAACACTAGGTTTTACAGTTTTGAAAAAGAAAATCTCAGTGGTGTTTGCTTGTGCAAAACATTTATGGGTTGTTGCCAAGGTGTTGCTAACCCTAAAGTCTGCTAAATTATTAAATGCAAATGTAAAGTATGAGCAATAAAAATAGCAACGATTTAGTAAAAAATAAAATAAAATAATTAAGAGGCAAAATTCTCTAAATACCTTGTTCTGTGCATATACCATGGTACCATCAAACTGAGCTCTCACTGTCTGCAGATCGTCTACGTTTAGTTTCTGTACCAGCATCCCTCCTGATGATACTGTGATCTACCAGAGACATTATCATCAACATGACACATTGAACTGTCAGACATGGATGAGAGAGAAATAGGAGCCTATGTGGATCAGCACACATTACTCTTATGAAAATATAAACACATCTGTTATAGGTTGTCAAAATCACAACAGAGTGCAACAGTCTGGTTCCAGAAGTAAAAAATCCATTCATTTTCTCCATAAGGAAATCGATTTTTAATGATAACTTTAAAGACAGCCTCACTGTGAGCTACGAGGTTGTTAATCGATAGTATTTGCTTCTGTTGAAGCCGTCAGCCTGCATTATTTCAACTAAGTTTTAAAATAATCGTATTTAACAGTGGAATTCGTGGAGAAAAACTACATTACCCATGATGCTGTACAGAAAATTCCACCAGTCAAAACAAGCAAAATGTGCCAAAAGATCTCCACTCCCATGAAGCACTGTGAATGATGTAATCGAGTCAGTCTCTCTACACTCTCAAAATATTTCAATATATATGCACATTTTGCAATAAACTTAAAATATATTGTTTATATACTGTATATAGTATATATACAGTATAAAAGCATAGTTTTATATTTCTCCCTCTTTTTTAATTCGATAAAGCTGTTCGCAGTGCTTCATGGGATTGTAGTTCTTTCCCTCACTAAAGCCATTAAGTACACAGTACAAAGTACCTTTGTATTTTTGTCAGATTTTCAAACACTCTTTTAATTAAAATCAAAGTTTGTACTGTTATGATTCACATTATAGCTGGTTGGCTTTAATATAATGCTTTAACGAAGACTTTTTTATATCCCTATGGGAAAAATGAATTGAAAAAATACTTCCGGAACCAATGCCGCTGAAAAAGTGGGCGGGCACTGTTGCACTCTATAACTGTTTATGTCTTCACATTTGCACTGTGAAAGAATGCAGTCACAGGCAGACTCATTTTTAAGATTAATGTTGTTTTTCACTCACAACTCGGGGGTCCCTGCTCTTCTCCAGCAATGGGATTAGACATTTAGTGAGAATATAAACACCTGCAGAGGACAAAAAAAAAAAAAAAAAAAAAATCAATTTTATTAAATATTACATGCAACATATATTTTATTCTAAAACAGAATATATATTCCACAAAAGAATACTATACACTACCATTCGAAATTCAGCACATCAGCACGTTTTACTAATTCATTCCCTCATTTTAAGTAAATTGTGTGCATGATATAATAATTTGTTCCCTCGATTTACTAAATTGTGGCTACGTTGTACTAATTAGTTCCCTTATTTTAGTTAAATCAAAACATTTATTTCAACGTGGCCATGATTTACTAAAACGAAGCAACAAATTAAGAAATTGTGGGAACAAATTCTTAAAGGGTTAGTTCACCCAAAAATGAAGTTTCTGTCATTTATTACTCACCCTCATGTCGTTCCACACCCGTAAGACCTTCGTTCATCTTCGGAACACAAATTAAGATATTTTTGATAAAATCTGATGGCTCAGTGAGGCCTGCATTGACAGCAAGTTAATTTACACTTTCAATGCCCAGAAAGCTACTAAAGACATATTTAAAACAGTTCATGTGACTACAGTGGTTCAACCTTAATGTTATGAAGCGACGAGAATATTTTTTGTGCGCCAAAAAAACAAAATAACGTCTTTATTCAACAATATCTAGTGATGTGCGATTTCAAAACACTGCTTTATGAAGCTTTGAAGCTTTACGAATCTTTTGTTTCGAATCAGTGGTTCGGAGCGTGTATCAAACTGCTAGTCATGTGAACCATTGAAATTTAGAAACACTTATGACGTAACGAAGCCTCGTTTACTGAAATCACGTGACTTTTGCAGTTTGACACATGCTCTGAACCACTGATTCGAAACAAAAGATTCATAAAGCTTCGAAGCTTCATGAAGCAGTGTTTTGAAATCGCCCATCACTAGATATTGTTTAATAAAGTTGTTATTTTGTTTTTTTGGTGCACAAAAAGTATTCTCGTCGCTTCATAACATTAAAGTTGAACCACTGTAGTCACATGAACTGTTTTAAATATGTCTTTAGTAGCTTTCTGGGCATCTGAAAGTGTAAATTAACTTGCTGTCAATGCAGGCCTCACTGAGCCATCAGATTTTATCAAAAATATCTTCATTTATGTTCTGAAGATGAACAAAGGTCTTACAGGTGTGGAACGACATGAGGGTGAGTAATTAATAACAGAATTTTCATTTTTGGATGAACTAACCCTTTAATTCGTGGCCATGATTTAACTAAAATTAGTGTATGGCAAGCATTTAACATTTAATCTTTAAAACGTACTAGTATCTATTTTCATGCTATTATCATGTTCAGGATATCTTTGGTCTAAAACATTACTAGTAACTAAAAAATAAGTACTAGTTCTAATTTTTCTTAACAAGTAAAGTATAATTAAATACTAGAAACGTATTATTGGAATAAGTACTAGTTTCTAATAAACAAGAACTAGTATGTAAATAATTGGTACTAGTATCTCTAAAAAAGATACTAAGATACCTAAAGAATAAGCACTGGTAACTAAAAATAAGTACTAGTACCAAATGAATAAGTATTAATACCTAATGGAATAGATACTAGTACCTAGAAAATGAGTAGCATGAACATACTAGTTCATTTTAAGGATTAAATGTTGAAACGGCTTGCCATACGAGTGCATGAATTAGTAAATCTGGCCACGATTAACTAAAGTAAGTGAACAGATTCTTAATTTGTGGCTACGATATATATATATATATATATATATATCTATACAAATTTTTTTGTCCACATGTCATGTGTGGGGCTCCGTAGTTTTTACTGTATTTTTGATCAAATAAATGCAGCCTTGGTCAGCATAAGAGACTTTCAAAAACATAAAAAAAAATTGATGCGCAATGCAACACAGTGCATCGTGTCTTACCAAGAGTATTGGTCGCAAAGTTTTTCTCCAGTCCGTCAGAGTTAATTTCCCTCTGGTTCACCATACATCCGGCATTATTGATCTGATAGGGATTAGTGTGGGAGACAGAGGAGATGATATTTCTTCATCTGTCCTGCACCTGTAACCTTCAGCTGAATGCTGGTATTTTCTTTAATATACTGAGGTATGATGGGAATCTCCAAAAGGAGCTCTCTGACACTCATACCAAAACATTGAGAGACGAGTGCTCCTTCTTAAAGGCCTCAGCGAACTCCCACACCTTTCTCGTTTCAGCGAGGTCCAACACGTGGACGTAAACCTCCTACAGTAGATGCACATTACACAGTGCATGAAACAATATGAATCACTCAAAAACAATATAATATTATAAATAGCATCTCATATTTAAACACTGATCATTTTATTTGTTTCTTTTCATTCAAAGTTAAAAACTGATGCATCATCAGCAGTAATTAAAAGAATAGTTCACCCAAAAATGAAAATTCTGTCATCATTTACTCACCCTCATGTTGTTCCAAACCTGTATGAGTTTCTTTCTTCTGTTGAACACAAAAGAAGATATTTTGAAGAATGCTGTTAACCAGACAGTTGACGGTAGCCATTGACTTCCATAGTATTTTTTTCCTACTATGGAAGTCAATGACTACCATCAACTGTCTGGTTAACAACATTCTTCAAAATATCTTATTTTGTGTTCAACAGAAGAAAGAAACTTGAGGGTGTGTAAATGGTGACAAATGGTGACATTTTCATTTTTGGGTGAACTATCCCTTTAATGACACTCACAGTATTTCCACTTGCTGAGATGATTTCTTCTCTGGCTCTCTCGGCTCGCTCTTTGTTTCTGCAAACAAGATGGACAGTGCCACCTTGGATAGTAGGAAAACAACACAGAATGAATGAATGAATCATATTTTTTCAATGATAAATCTTAAAGAGATGGCTTGTTGAAGAAAGGTCTGATTTTAAAGTTTTTTTTTCTTCTATGCATTCAGATTTATAATTAGTATATAATGATTTGGGCCCGTAAGCAACCAACTAGCATTTCCATCTGAACACCCTAGCAACTGCATTACAACACACTAACACACTTGTCAGAACAATTGCAAATGCATAAATGCATAACACTTTTTAGCAACCATACAACACCCTAGTATTATAACAATGAGTTTTGCATGGACAGCACCACTCACATATACTTCCGAAAATGTAAAAATCTAGTTGTTCTTATTTCCTTTCTCAAACATGACAGAAAACCACAGAGGAATACAAATGGCTCAACTTGGCAATGGGTAAACTATGCAAAGAAGATTTCTTAACAGTGTACTGTACACAATTTGTTTTTCCAACTGGGCTAAAATGCTTAAACCCAGACCTCATGAAGTCTTAAAAAATAAATATATTTATATATTTTATTATTTCATTATAGATTTTATTTTATATTTATAGATTTTATTATACTTTTTTAAAAGTTTTGGGTCAATAGGATTTTTAAAAAAACATTAAGATCCATTAAGTTGATCAAAAGTGACAGTAAAAATATGTATAATATTACAAAATATTTATATTTCAAATAAATGCTGTTCTTTTGAACTTCCTGTTCATTAAATAATCCTGAAAAATTGTTTTGTGTCACAAAAATATTAAAGGGTTAGTTCACCCAAAAATGAAATTTCTGTCATTAAGTACTCACACTCATGTTGTCCCAGCAGTGCAGGCTTCCGTGTTTACATCCGAACGCCGTTCATTACATCAACTGCGTATGACAACAGTTCAAATTGTTGAATAAAGTAATTATTTTTGTTTTGTTTTTGCGCACAAAAAGTTTTCTCGTCGTTTCATAACATTAAGGTTGAACCACTGTAGTCACGTTATGTCTTTACTACCTATGTGTGGTTCAGAAACCTTCGGATTTCATCAAAAATATCTTAATTTGTTTTCCGAAGATGAATGAAGGTCTTACAGGTTTGGGACGACATGAGGGTGAGTAATTAGTGACAGAAATTTCATTTTTGGGTGAACTAACCCTTTAAGCAGCACAACTGTTTTCAATGTTCATAATAAGAAAGGTTTATATATATATATTATATATATATATATATACATACACCTTAGTACCTTAGAGTAACATGTATGTACCATGGTATATGACAACGCTTAATCATTCAGCACAATATAACATATACAGTATCAAAGCATCATGGTACCAGGCTGATTAGTGGTTGGGAAAAAAATAATACATGTAACCTAAAATATATGTGTTTATGTAACTGTAAAATTAACCTTTTTTTGCTATGACCATGGCCGTCGCCTTCCCTATTCCGCTGTTGGCTCCAGTGATCATGAAGGAACGCCCCACCATAGACACATCCAGGTCCTTTTCTACAAAGCTCTTAGACGCATTCTCAAATCCAGACCTGCCGGCGACATCAAACAAATGAAGCAAATCAGAAACATGACCAACATGAAACCTTAAGAGCTGTGCTGTTATCTCTAAAAGTGTGTTTTCAACACAATTCTTGAATTGTTAAGTGACCTCTGGTCATCTCAGACAGTGCTCCTAAGATCAGGGGCCAAAGGAGCTTCTGTGTGGGATGACAGGGCATTTGAGAGAGAACGGCAGGAGTCTCAATAGGGCTCATTGTGATGCAATGATGACTGACCTTAAACTGAGGGCTTGGATGAATGCATGTCAGAGGAGATGACTTGGGGAACTACAAAAACAACATTTGTGCAAAGAAACCACTCATCTAAAACATTTGGCTTGCCAGGACACAGTTTAAGGCTGTTTTGTAGCAGTAACTAAATGTAAGCTCAGGCCAGAATAATTTGTGTAAAATAATGAAATGTGAATATCAATAAAACCATCTCATTCTGATTATAACACACTAATTTAAAAAACAAAAAAAAAAAAAAAAAACAGTGCAACAAACTTTCAGAGACTCAAAAGCAACCCAGTGACCACAACAATACAATAAACTGAAGAATTAAAAAAACTTTACCTTGTATACTCCCTCATTCCTTTGATAAACCACACTATATTCCTGTAGAGAGACATTTGTTGCACTGTTGTTTCCTCTCAACTGGACTAAAGTGATATGACAGCTGACAGATTCATGTGACTACTGTAGTTCCAGAGGGCTCCCTCTAGTGTCAGGTGATAGATAATCAATTACACACCAACAGGGTCATGCAAATCAAGTGTTCATCTATCAAAATCTTAGGCCTATAAATTGCGTTTTGCATTATTTATCCTTTTATGCACAAAAATTACATTTAAAATGACGAAAAAATAACCCTCCAAGACCCATCTTGCAAAAATTTTGGAACAAATGTAAGTATTTGACCTGTACGTTTGTTTTTCATTCCCAACATTTTTAGTTATTTCAAAATAATTATCTCCCCCAACAATGTCATTTGTCACCCTACATAAATCCGTTTTTTCTAAGTGCTTTTTAAAGTCTGACCCTCTTAAATAACTTTCATGGAAAAATAAAATAAAATATAATAAGATTTATCATCAATCATGAGTCTCTAAGTGATTGTAATATAGCCTAATAGTAGGCCTATTGATAATAACAAACAATACTTTATTATTTAATAATATTTATTTAGTTATTCATATTATTATAGTTTTAATTTATTCTTAGTTTTGTTTTAAGTGTTTTAACAACATAGTAATTCATGTCATATCTTTATTCATAAATGTCAAGGCTGCATTTTACGCAAGGCGTTCAGGAAAATATATGAGTAGGGTGTTGCCCTGCCCCTTTCCAAGCAGGTGCAGTTCTTCGACCAATCAGAACTCAGATCGAGGAGGCGAAAACGGAGCCGTGAGCTCAGCTACGCATCTGCGCATGCGCAACTTTCCTCTCCCTACAGTTTGGGAAGGGCAGCAATGATTCCGGCCTTGACCAGCAGGGAAGTGGATAGGAATTTAGTGGATTTCGGCTCTCCTTCCTTCTTTCTTACTTCAAGATGGTAAGTTAGTCAGTACATTCTTTTGACTCGCCTAAAAGCACAAGTTTAGATCCCATCTGTATTGGGTGACAGGTGATTTCTTCCACAGGTTGTGCTCGTGCACCTGTCCGGACGTATACGCGAGTGCACCTGCAGACTTTAAAACTTCCGTCCTTCATGAGCTGCTTGTTTATCACCGACTAAATAAAAACCGTGTCATTTAAAGCTGCTGTAATTCACCTAAAGTTGTTTTAATCAAAGTCTGAGCAAACGAATCGAATGTCATTGACATACTGAGTGATTTAATGGTGTCGTTTTCGTGATGTCACCTCATCTGTCTGGATAAACCGGTTGGTTGGTTGGTTTGTTTCCCTTGATATCGGACTGTCGGATTTTGACACTCTTATGAGCCTTTTGTGTCTGGACAACTTGTAGCCAAAGTCCTGGTTTAAGTCACTTAATTTGGAGGCCAGGTAAACTCGTTTATCAGTTGTTCAAATAGGAGCTGGCCACCGTATGTTTGACGTTTGACTGCTGCTGAGTGACTTTACAGAGGACCTGTCTGTTCTCTAAAGTCCATTTTCTGGTTAATGTGTGCAAGAATGAAGAAGACTGAGTGGAGTAGGTCTACTTTACAAACCAATTACTATATTATATTACAAATGTAAAAGTAGGATTTGTTATTATTAAAGTATTTTTTTTTTTTAAAATGAGTAATATAAAAATAAATGGGTTAATTTTATTTAACGTTTTATTGATATTTTAATGTTAATGCATTTAAAAATAAGTACCCTCGCTCTCTCTTTCTCTCCCTTACATATACATTTATGATAACAAAAAAGTATTAAACATAAAAATAAATTATTAAAATATATTTTAAGTTGCAAGGCTTGATTAAAAACCTTCTTTTTTTAGCTTTTAGTTTAGTTTTGTTTAAATCTGGTAAGTGTTTACAAAAGCTCTCCAGATTAATACACACAGCTCCTCTGACAATGCATCATCTTGTACTGTCTGTATGCATCAGAGTAATTACAAGTGATGAAGAAGTGGCCCTTTTAATTTCAAAGAGATAACAACACACTGCAGAATCTCATTTAAACCACAGCAGTAAAGCGAGCGAGTGTGTTTGTAAGCACGTTCTCCTGTGTGCTGTTGCTGCTCGCAGCTGCATTGACTGCAACAATAGAAGGAAAATGAAATCAGAACGTCAGAGAACTGAATTCAAAGCAGGAACTCAAGAGGAAGCTCAGAGCTTTATTTAAACCTTCCCTCAGTGAAACTATGTGTGTGGGAGAGAGAGAGTTGTGTGTGAGGAATGTAGTAGTAAAGATGTGAATGTAACTTAATAGCTGTAGTACACTATTTCCTTTCTCATTTCTTTTCCTGTTGTCGTGTGATGGGTGTGCCACACTGAAGAAATGCTTCAGAGAATCGTTTTCCTCTAGAGCACAATAGTAGCCCTGATGCAGTGCATACTTCTGTTTCCTTGTTTTTTCATCTTTCGTCCTTCATCAGGATTTTCTGAGGAAGCAAATATACTCTTTGCCAGCATGCTTCGGTCGTAACAATTAAGCAGCTGACGGTTCCATTTCCCCACCTGGTGTTTCTACATCTGTGTTTGAGAGCAAAATGAGTTGCTTGTAGCATCAGATTCATTAATTGGTTGCTGCTGGTTACTTCTTGATGGTCCGAGCCCCACGAGGAGTGAGCCGTGAGTCACCATCTCTGTGCTTTTACACTTGCGTCATGTCACCTTTATTTATATAGTGCTTTATACAATACAGATTTTACAGGGATAAACAGGAAAATAATGATTCAGTGATGCAAACAGAATTCATTTCTGCTGTAAAGCAACTTTTGAAAAGACAGTGTCATTATTCAGCCGAAGTCAGTTCAGTGTTGGTTCAGTTCAGATCAATAACTGTGTAAAGTTCATCAATTTTGAAAGAGTTCAATTCAGCTATAAGCAGCTCTACAGAAGACAATAATAGTACTGTTATTCACTTTGAGTCAGGTCAGTGTTGATTCAATTCAGTTCAATAACAGTTTTGTTCTTATCCAACAGTATCAGTGCAATCAGATCAATAAATTAATATACATTGTACCTGTAATTAGGGATGCACTGATATGAAAATTTTAGCCGATACAATAACCGATAATTCTTTAGATTTGAAAGCCGATAACCGATATATTGGTCGAAAATCTAAATCAAAATTTATATATAATTTATGAGAGCCTGATTACAAAAACAAAAGTTTCACCATTAAAAGCCATGTCCCAAGCACACAATTATAATGTTTATTATAATTTTATGTATCTTATATGACAGACTTGCACTGCACATGTTGCACTTAAAGGGTTAGTTCACCTAAAAATTAAAATTCTGTCATTAATTACTCACCCTCATGTCGTTCCACACCTGTAAGACCTCTGATCATCTTTGGAACACAAATTAAGATATTTTTGATAAAATCTGATGGCTCAGTTACGCCTGCATTGACAGCAAGTTAATTTACACTTTCAATACCCAGAAAGATACTAAAACCATATTTTAAACAGTTCATGTGACTACAGTGGTTCAACTTTAATGTTATGAAGTGACGAGAATAATTTTTGTGCGCCAAAAAAACAAAGTAACGACTTTATTCAACAATATCTAGTGATAGGCGATTTCAAAACACTGCTTCATGAAGCTTCGAAGCTTTACGAATCTTTTGTTTCGAATCAGTGGTTCGGAGCGCGTATCAAACTGCAAAAGTCACGTGAACTATTGAAATTTCGAAACACTTCTGATGTAACAAAGCCTCGTTTACTGAAATCACGACTTTCACGCTCCGAACCACTGATTCGAAACAAAAGATTCGTAAAGCTTCGAAGCTTCATGAAGCAGTGTTATATTGTTATATTGTTGAATAAAGTGTAAATTAACTTGCTGTCAATGCAGGCCTCACTAGCTATCGGATTTTATCAAAAATATCTTAATTTCTGTTCCAAAGATGAACGAAGGTCTTACAGGTGTGGAACGACATGAGGGTGAGTAATAAATGACATTATTTTCATTTTTGGGTGAACTAACCCTTTAACTGTATTTTCCTTATTGAAGTGATTTCAATCATATTTCAAGCAATTCATAACCATCATGGCGAACAGTGCGCATCTCAAGTGTCTCAACTGAAGGAAGTTATCCATTATTTATCTGCTTTAATATATCGGCCAAATACCGATATGGAAGCCGAAATATCGTGCATCCCTACCTGTAATTCAAGTGTAATGGAATAGTTATACTGCAGTTATACTGTGTAGTTGTGTACATGTGCCCTCGTAATCTTTAATCAAAATAATTAGCCTCCCTTTTGCAACGACATCTCTTCTTTTCTCTGATGATGTGTTCACTGGCACGAGGGCGGGGCAACCTGTCACTCACATGACATCACAGCCATGAAATCATATAGCAAACCACAATGATTCAATCATGGACAAAGTCCCGCCCTACATTTTTTTTCTTGTTAAAAAGTCATTTCACTGAGATCTACTTCACAATAGGATAGAAAATACTTCAGTTTCATTTGACTTTTAAAGTGCTTTTAGTTCATTTGGTCACACTGGAAATCAAAGGTTCAATCACAGTAAATTCATTGTATTGTGGGATACTGTATTCATCACAGTGTTTTCATATATATTTATTTAATTGCTGTCACACAGCTGTAATCTAAAGAACTATTCATTATTTGCTCAACTGTTATGAAGGTCTCTGTATTGAAAGCTGCTTTATTGCACGTCATTACTCATTTCTGTGAAGTTTTTCTTGTGAATTAACCTTTTCCAGCAATAAAAATGAACACCCTAGTTCCAGTTTTTGTTTTTTAATCTTGTTTCAGAAGTGTGACTCAAGTTTCTGTGTAATATTTTCAGTTAATAGTTGTCAGTGTGACCTGTGACCTGATAAGTCAGCTTATTGCAGGTTTGTATGACTCACAATGAGAGACTCTCATTCTCTGCCCAGTCGTGACGTTCGTCTATGTGAGAAGACAAGGCTTTTTCAAGCGCTGCCAGATTTCTGTGCAAAATGAGAGGAGGGGGAGGAGAAATTAGGATGCGTTCCCCGAGATTTTGTTCTCGGTATGATTGCATTGAGCTGATTAGTTCTTGTGTGGAAAAGATTCACGTAGAAGTCAATCCTGTGGTTGACAGTGGCTCTTTGTCTCACGGATATCGAATCTAACATCGATTTGGTTTGTGTGACGGGAAAGGTTAGCCATAGTTCTCTGTCTGAATGTCGTTTGTCTCTTTTTTTTGTATTTCATGGTTGCTAAAATTTTATCTGGGGGCTTTTTGTAACTGTTGTTACAGACACAGTAAGACAGGAGACTGGAAATTATGAAAATGGAATCAGAACACAATCCAGGCCAGATTTGAACCTGCGTCTCTCGCATGAGCACCACAGCTCAACATGCATGTGCGTTGACCACTAGGTTTGGCAGTGATTATATTTTTAAGAATATTTTTGCATTTTTGAAAAATAAATAATTAAAAATAACAAATGCATTTCTGTCATGACAACTCTCGGAGTGTTTGACATGGTAATGGATATGACATTAGCTGTGTTTCCATCTATTTTTATGCTTTAATGTGATATTTTGGGATATCACATTAAAAACTGCTGGATGAAAACACCAAGCTGCGCATAAATTCTAAAAATGTGCATAAAAATCTTATGCGCTCGTTTGAGTTGGATAAAAACATGCGCATAAACTGCAATGGAAACACATTTACTGAATAAATTCCTTTATGCTCATAAAAAAAATAAAAAAAAATCATGTGGCTTTGCGCGATGGGACAGCATAACTGGACTAACCAGCTGACCGATCTTTTTTCGCAGCATCTGAAATGCTGTTTTGGTTGTTCTGAAATGCCTGAGCAAAGTCCGCCGTCAAAGTGATTTGGTATAATTACCTTCCAGAACTGTCTTACATGACTGTGTTCCCAAAGAGCAGGCATCTTCCTCTGAAATGTTTTTATTGCATTTTGTGTGCACGCTCAGTAATTTATTATATACGAATTAAATTTTATTATATACAGTGGTTTCTCCTACTTTTCTTAGTGATATTTAGCGCTAGTTTATCAGGAAGTGACTGTTTTGTTCTCTTCAACTGACGCAAATGTTTTATATGCTATATTCCCATTTTGCGCACAAGTTAAATTCACAATTTTGGATGGAAACAGCTACTGTTGATATGTATGGTCTTGGCGAAATAGATCTGCTGCGATGTTGCCGAACAAGTACGGGATTTGCTACTGCCAATACATACACGACACGCTGCTTTGAGCAAGTAAGACATGCTGCTGCTGTACAATATAGCGTACATGAATAACCCGTAGCAGATCTATACAGGTGGAGCTGGGGAAGGTAGAGGATTTCTGAAAGCGTGCTGCAACTGCTACAGCAAATGCTGACCAAGTATTTGAAGGTTGAGCAGCGAGCTCATTGGCTACTTATACAGCAGGAACCAATCAGCTGTGCCCTATAGACAATGATGTGATTGCAAGCAGATTGAGTTAATGACCTATCAGCCTGTGCCATCTAGAGTTTCATGACAGAACTTGTATTTCATCAACCCAAATTTTTCAACTCGACTCAAAGTTGTAACATTGCCAGAAAGGTTTTGATTCACCAACTGAGCATGTAAAAGTTTAATAAGCTCTGAAGCATGAACTCTGCTGTCAAAGATTTTAAGCCAACCACAAAGTTCTGAAGAAGCTGGTGCAATTACTCCATGCAGTTTTTGTAATCCTTAGATGTGGCAGTCACCTATGTTGTTGAAAGAAATTGTCAAATTGGACAGTTGCTGAAATGAAAAAGCTTCTCTCAATCCATGACGATGATGAAATTAGTCGACAGATTGCTGTTAAAGATTCTTTTAATGTCCTACTGTATTTCTAGCACAGCTGTTCAAATGTAATTGACAGCAGAGTTTTGGTGCATGTATGAATAGTTGATCTGGTACAATTTTATGGTCTTCATGTGAGAAATAAAGACTAAGGAAACAGGTACACTTTGTAATATTCACTATGAATTTACAGAGTAGGCACAGAATAAAGTCCACCCACTTGAATATTTTTGGCCTTGACTTTGGTGTGAAAGCCCTTAATTCACTTGCAGTCTTGCAGAATTTCTGTCTACCATCTGCTTCCCAGCAGCATCTGCAGAAAACCCCTGCATAAAGAAAATTATGACATTTTTTTTCCTTTTGCATGCATTTAAACATTTGTAGGTGTCTATGATGTATTAATTGTATATTTAATACAGACCAATAAAATTAAAAGTAAAGGATTATTCATGCTTAATTTATCAGTGGCACTCATCCAGAGTGACTTTGTATTTTCACTGCGGGCACATTTCTCGTGGGTTGCTCAAAGGCACAGTGTTGGTAACTCATTACCTCTGGGGTTTGAACCTACAATCATTGGGTAACCAACCTGGATCATTAACCACTAAGCCAAACCCATTCCAAATGAAGAAAGAATGAAACCATCATTAACAGAATATGCATTTTAATTGGATGGTTTTTCAACAGATGCATTTCCTGTTGCTGTTCAGTCGTCAGGGGAAGTTGCGTCTGCAGAAATGGTTCCTGCCCCTGCCGGAGAGAGAGAGGAAGAAGATTGTGAAGGATATGACCACTATGGTGTTGGCACGGAAACCACGCACATGCAACTTCCTGCACTGGAGGGACCTGAAGATTGTCTATAAGAGGTGAGCATTCAACTGTAGTAAATTGGCTCAAAAGAAATTATTAATAATTTTATAGGGAATTTTGAACGAGTCACTTATTTTACAACCGAGCAACTGAATCATCCAACATTCATTTGCACGGGCCGTAACTATAAGCTCTGTAGCGGATATGAATATCCAACTATCGTGAAAACACTATTTATTAGCAAGGTAACATAGATTGGCAGTTTAAGACATTAAATTTGTAAGCACATAACACAAGACACTTCTCTTTAAAAATATAAATGAGACTTTGATTATTCTAACACATAAACTAATATTTAACACAAGCACACACACATTCACACAAGTTGCAGAAAGAAAGGAAGTGAGGAAAGAACGAGTTTTTAAATGATGAAATCATGTTTTCTAACAACATATGCACTTCATAAGACCTGATTTGAATGAACCATCAATCATTAATTTAACCCTTCTATCGCTTCTTAGGCGGGTTATTAAACTTTATATCAATGCACCAGTTCAGCTAGAATCTGGAGGTACTTGTATTTGTCGTTTGCGTCTTTAAATGGGGATTCCTTTGTCGGCGTCCTTGGCTTGGAGAAAGGTGTTTCCCAGGTTCTTTTGATTTGCTGCAGGTCTTTTCGTGTCCGGATTGATGTCATGGGAAGCCAATCATGTTCTGGTGTGCTGGCGGAGGAGTGGAGTCTCCCTCGTGGCTGAAGTTTGAAGTTTTGAGGCGGGCAGAGACTGTAGTTGAGTCGTTGATTAAACTTTGCGGCAAAACTAAACTTAGAACGCGAGACTCTCAATGGAAAAGAAAGGAAAGTAAGTGAGTGAGACGAGAGTAGTTGGATGGCTTGAATTAAGCTGCTTGTTCTTATTTTCATCTGGTCTTGATCTGCCTTTGTCTTCATCATCTGTTCTGTCTTATCGTCATTTTTGTCTTCTGTCTGTCTGATTCTAAATTGTCTTCATGTACTGAATTTTTAAACTGAGGTGTTTGTCCAACCTCTTTGAGGAGTTCTGACTAATTAGGTATCGTCTTTGATTCAGAGGTGGCTTTTCTCCTCCCCTGATCATAAATTAAATGTTATCTGTGGTCTCTTAACATTCAGAGAGTACAGAGAGAACAGTTAGGCATGATTTCTCTAAAAATAATACGTTACATTTTACACTGATTTCATTCATGCCATCCTTTGAGTTATTAGAAATCAATCACGCACATAGTAAACAACACACTATTCCCATCAACCATTCAAAAGTTATAACAATTACATGAATTGTGAGTGATCTGAGCATAATAGTCACAAGTATAGGTTTTAGACATAATAAAGATTTATGCAGTTGAACGATGTTTGATTACAAGTCCATTTAGAATTGTTTTTGATGCAGTTTATTCATAAAAAGAGTCTTCTCTGTGGATTTCAACTGTGTCACTCAGAGGTCACTCAGAAGAAGAAGGCCTGTTTTGTATCTACGTTTTGGGGATCAAACAACCTCTGCCGTTATCTTGGTGGGGCTCAGGCTGTGCCCTCTTCAAACCAATCTGTCTTTTACAAACTGCTTAAGGTTGACATCTTCTTCCTCCGCTAGGCTCAACTTTTACAAGCTTGCAAGGCAATAAAGCACTTTTTGTAGACTGAATGGAACCGCAAATGACAGATTCTCTGATTTTGGGCCCTGCGTGTTGATTTGGGATCTGGAGTGTTGAAATGAGTTTTGTATGGAATTATGTTTGAACGAATCATCTAGAAGATTAATTTGTCTGGTTCACCCTCAACTCCTACACAGGCCACAGGCCACAGGCGAATGTCCCGTTGGAATAAATTTCAGAAAACACGTGTTCCTCACATATGTATTGTAAAGGAGCATGCTGATTTCAAACTAAATGACGGTGGCTTTAGATTCAGCATTAATTAAAATCCCAGCTGCTAGGCTCTCGTGTTTGGTCATTAGTCATCACTAGGTGTGAGCAGAAAACTAAATTCTTGCAAAGCGGACACCTAGTCAGCAGTCAAGATCTTGAGTGGTCTAATTAAAACACCACATGCAACGTTTTCTACGTCTGAATAGGGTTTGTTGCACCATCCTATGTTGTAGTTTTTAAACCAGTTCAGTCCGGTTCTCCTGCCATTACTGATGTCATTAGCTGATGACATGCCACTATCTAAGTCCTCCTTGTTTTCCAGTGAAAACTAGTGTCTGCTTCCTACACAATGGGCCCCTATTACTTCACAATGGTGTCTGAAAATGGACCCATATACTCAAATTTGGAAATTTTAGTGCTATGCTTTCATTTATGATAATAATTCAGTTATATATAATAATATTTTCTTTTAGAGCTGCTGTACAGCCAAAATGAACTCATCATTGAATCATTTTCCTATTATCACTGTAAAGCTGCTTTGAAACAGTCTGTATTATATAAAGTGCTATATAAAGAAAGGTGACTTGACTTAGCTGTATTAGAAAAATTCTGAACATTATACACTCTTTAAGTCAACATAAAATTGAATTTACAATCCATTCATCCAGGACAGGGAATTGGTTTATCATAAAAAAGTGATTGTTACATTCCTGAATGGAAGTTATAATATAAAAACATGTTTAACCTATGAAGAACCATATAGTCAACACTATATAGTAGAAAATGTCCCAAAACAGTATTTGCTGAATATAAGATGCGAAGAAACACTGAAGAAATTTTGTTTTTGAGAGTGTATTTGGAAGTATTTTTGAGAAAATGTTTAATTGTGCTTCAGAACCTGGCTATATTCTTGGTCACAGCCCAGATTTTTATGCTGCATCAAATCCTTCTGTCAGGCACTGAAACTGTCGTATTTCTGAGAGCGATTCTTCACACTTGTGTTCCTGAGAGCCTGTTACTCACAGTCTTCTGGTTCAGATCTGTATTTCACACCTTTTTAACCTGTCTCACTGTTCATTCCTGTTGTTTTCCCAGTGTGACCTAGTGTGACCCAGTGTGATACGAATATGGAGATTTGCTATGCTAGCACTTGCATGACAGGGACTGTAGATGGCAACTGTGAGGATAGTGTGTACTATTATCAAATTAACTCTAAAAGCAACTGCTGTTGTCCATGTTATGTCATATCATGGTTGGGTGTACCCTTTGTATAAATAAAAATAAATGTTCATCTATATGTGTTTTTCCACTTGTTTGTAGGTACGCCAGTCTGTATTTCTGCTGTGGTTTGGAGAACCAGGATAATGAACTTCTGGCTTTAGAGATTCTGCACCGTTATGTGGAGCTACTCGACAAATACTTTGGCAATGTAAATATATCCAGTTTTTTACTTCTCATCTCTAAAGCAAATATTTGATATATTTGATAAAAGACACTGTACAATATAGTATGTATAGTATCTTCATATGTCAAAAGTTTGGAAACATTAAAATGTTTTAATGTTTTTTGAAATTAGTCTCTTATGCTCACCAAGGCTGCATTTTTTTTTTAAATAAAAAATATAGTAAAAACGGTAATATTGTGAAATATTATTACAATTTAAAATAGTTGTTTTCTATTTTAATACATTTAAAAATGTAATTTATTCCTGTGATGACAAAGCTGAATTTTCAGCATCATCACTCCAGTCTTCAGTGTCACATGATCCTTCAGAAATCATTCTAATATGCTGATTTGCTGCTCAAGAAACATTTCTGATTAGTATTATTATTATTATTATTATTATTATTATTAATGTTGAAAATGTTTTTGCTGCTTAACATTTTTGTGGAAACAATGATATCATTCAAACATTTGTGGTAAGATTTTAAAAAAGAGAGAAATGAATACTTGTATTCATCAAGGATGCATTCAATTGATCAAAAGTGACGGTGAAGACATTTATAATGTTACAAAAGATTTCTATTTAATAAATGCTTTAATAAATATAATAAATAAATGTAATAAATGCTGTTCATTGAACTTTCTTTTCATCAAAGAATCCTGAAAAAAGTATTACCATTTCCACAAAAATGTTAAGCAGCACAACTGTTTTCAACACGAGCAACAAATCAGCATATTAGAATGATTTCTGAAGGATCATGTGACACTGAAGACTGGAGTAATGATGCTGTAAATTCTGCTTTGCCATCACAGGAATAAATTATATTTTTAAAATATATTCAAATAGAAAACAGTTCTTTTTAATTTGTGATAATATTTCGCAATATTATTGTTTCACTATATTTTTTTTATTAAAAAAAAATGCAGCCTTGGTGGGAATAAGAGACTTATATATTTTATATATGTGTATATATAGTAATTTTTTTTTTATTTTTGTACAGACCTCACACTGAACACAAAATTCTTTTTTTTTTTTTTTTTTTTTTTTAAACCAATTTTTGTCTGTGTAATATTGTCATGCAGGTGTGTGAGCTGGACATCATCTTTAACTTTGAGAAGGCTTATTTCATCCTGGATGAGTTTCTGATGGGTGGAGAGATCCAGGAGACGTCCAAACAGTCTATTGCGAAGTCTGTAGAGGCATCAGATATGCTGCAAGAGGTGAAACACTAAATATAATCTGCATTCAGTTTATTGAATTTGAAAACTGAAACATAAAATGAAATTCATTTGTTCAACAGTATTGAAATAGGATAAAAAGTAGGATAAAAATTAGCTTTTTTTCTTTTCCATCACTGAAAATGGCTGTTGTTTTGACATTTTTAAAACATTAAGGGCCAACGCAACAGCTTGTGCCAACGCAAACCCTCTTTTGGCATTAAAAAACTACTGTTAGGATTTACTAAAGACACGCAATGAAAAAATAGTGCTGAAAAGGCGTGGATATTTTTGCGGCTGACCTTATTGCATATGCATTTGTAGGAGTTTCCCTTTCAGACGCAAAATTTATGGGAGGAGAGTATTTAAATGAATCACGCAAGGTTATTTACTAAGGTTTGCACTAGTCAATTTACTGGTGTTTGCGCAATTATTTACCACCCAAAAACAGCACATCTAAAACCAGATGCTAACTGGTAGATTGCTTTGGTCGTAATGGAAATGATCCGGCTGTGTCTGTGTTCTTTCCACTCCCATCGGCGCTTTTTTGGAATTGCGCTCTCACGCTAATTTGCCCTGTTTAGTAAATCTGGCCCTAATTAATTTATATTAGTTAGGACATAAGGCAATACAGTCTCTATCAATGTTTCTGAGCCAGCTTGAAGAACCTAGAGCTGTTTTAAAGGTGCTGCCCAGCTCTACTTTAGCCGTCACCTTCATAAAACATTATTGATTTGACAACGAGAGATAGAGAGTGAGAAATAAATGGATGGCCAGTGCGAGAGTGTGGTTTTACAGAGCAGCTCTCAGTGATACTAAATGCCAGCATGCCTCAAATAAATGAGACCACATTAAAAGAATAGTTCACCCAAATATGAAAATAATGTAATTATTTACTAACCCTCAGAGGTGTCATATTGTGCACTTATAGGAATATAGCAAAGGGGGTATAAATGACATGAGGGTGAATAAATGACAGAATTTTTCCTTTAAAAAGAACTGTTCCTTTAAAAAACACGTATAGCATCTAATCACTTGTTGTCCATGTATCATTGTAATAAGCAGGGTCCATACATCTGAAGGAGAGTTCACTTCTGCATGGCAAGGCCAGCTGAAAATGTCACTTCACATTATACAAAAGGGTATTCAGTTATGTGCCTGTTTTCTTCTCTTCAGACGATGGAAGAATACATGAGCAAACCAGCCTTCTGACAGCAGCAGACGTGATGCAAGGTGACAAAAGGGAAAGAGAAATGCCTCCGCAGTGTAGGTTGTGTCCTTCACTCAGGGCACAATTTTTCATCGCAAGTTACAGACTTTATTCATGAGGGCTGCATAAGAATTTTTTATTTATTGTTTATTTTTTTTCTTTTTCAATGCTGGTGTAGACATCCTTATCCATTCCACTCAATTTTAATATAAGTGAATCAGGGTTCATGTGGTAGTTTCGAATAGAATCATGTTTTGTCAACTTAATGTAATGCAGAATTTCAATGATGGCTCCAGCATACATATACACTAAATTTCAACTTTTATACCAAAATCATTTTATATAATAATCATATATTTGCAATAACCTTAAAGCTTGGTTTATTTGAAGTGCCTTTTCATGTTATTGAACATGTTGCATGTCTCAGGAGACATTTAGCTCAAGAAAAAAAAAAAAAAAAACTCTTTTGAAGGAATATTAACGCTGCTTTGTGAGTACACTTTGTTGATATTGTCTTATTAAAATGGTCTTTTTGATACGATTCAGTCTCAGTCAAGTGTTTGCTTCAATTATCTATAATGAAATGCATCAGGTGCTTTCTAAAATCCTTCCAGAAATGTTTGTGCACTGCAATATTAATGTCTCTTATTATGAGACTGAACTTGACCTGTATCCTCAAGTGGACACCCTTGGCTTTTTCATGATATCAAAAGTAAATATTAATATGTGATTCATATTTATTTTTCTTCTTTTTCATATAGATAAGCATCATGCATAAGCATTCTTCTGTTTTAAGTCATAATTTGTGTTGAATCATGCATAACTCACTGTAATAAGGCAGCACAATACAGCGAGAGGAAAAATAATACGGTAATGCTTTATTCATGTTTCTCTTCTCACACTTTGGAACACGTACAAAATGATTTATAAATGAGCATCACATCCATCTTTATTGGTTTGATAATGAAATAGCATGTAAAGATTGCAGCAAGCGGAGTCCTACGACTACAGGAACATTCTCTTGATACCAACAAAAGGAACAAGAAAACATTTCGAGGACCACCAATTCATAAACGACAGATAAAATACACTTGAATTCCCACACTGATATACCATATATATTTACATCATATAGAATTCCATGAAAACTAAAGCACTTTAAACTGTTTACCCTTTTTTTTTTTTTTAAACATCTTTTGAGGAGATACAGGCATGTCCCACAGGTAAGCATTTTTTTCCCCCGGTTCATACTCGTACAAGTCCCTTCAGTGGCAGGATTGGCTAGTAGGAGCAGTTTGCAATTTGGACAGTTCAGAAGTCATTCAGGTAGCCATAGCAACCATATCAAAGAGTTAAAAGGTCAAGGGGCGGGACTTGTCAGAATATGAGCAGGGAAAAAAAATAATGCACGCTCAGGCTCTTCACATTCCTGCAACCATTTTCCCATGATACTCTTTACCCTCTTCTGTCCCAGACACGGGTGGGGTTTGGTCTACGGTCTCCTGTACTGAATCTTGAGTGGGTGGCTTTTGGGGCACCTCGGCCTCCTCTTTCCCTTGGGTGTCTCTTTTGGTGAGTGTGCTTTTCCCATTATCAACCTGATCAAAGAAATCTTTCATGGCCTCCTCATACATCTCATAAGGCAACTGTCCATTTGCGGCGGAATCAATAGCTCTCTTGCGATCGCTCGAGCTGGTATCGGGGTACTCAGTCAGGAGTTTGGCTGCGAGGAAGGTTGACTCTTCGTCCTCATCCACTGCGTCATCATCGTAATCGTCTTTTCTTTTGCTTGGAGCTTTGTTTAACTCGGACAGGAACAAACCTCCCCGTCTACCGCTTGGGTTGAAGTACTTTGCCACGGCTGTTTTGTAGGGCCTTTGCTTCAGCAAAGAAAATTTTGCATTCTTGTTGGCCAGATTCCCTAACCCAAGCACTTTCAGGATGTCCTCAGTTTTGACATCATGAGGGATATCGCTCACAGTGACTTCAGGCTGTCGACCGTTGTAATACTTGATGACCCGGCTCTTGTACCGAGGTTGGCTGGGCTTCCTAACCAGCTGGTTCTCAGGAAGGCGTTGCTGTTGTTTTCTGGTTTCCTCCATGAAGAGCATTCCAACCAAGTCCTCTGGAGGCACCTGGAGCTTCATTGAAATGGCCGACAGCAGTTGTTTAACTGCCCTAGGGTCGATTAGAGAGGGTCGGGATAGCAACCTCCTCCTTCCTTCCATCAGGTCCCGTTTTTGTGCTTGGTCTGTCATCTCCAAGACCTTCAACAGGTAGTAATCCACGAGTTTTGTGTCATCCTCTGGGTTCTCATCTTCCTCTTCTGTGGGGATAGCTCGTCTTTCAATGGCCTCTCCTTGCTCGCCGTTATCTCCTAGCCCTCTTTCGTATTCTTCATGGCTTCCTTTTACTACTTCCTCCGTCTCGAGCTGCTCCTCTAATGGCACCCATTCCTCCCCTCCGGTCACGTCCTCGTACGCCAGGTTCCTAACCCTGTAGAGGTCGTCATCGTCATCACCGTCTTCGTCATCCTGGTTCTCTCGCTTCTGGTTCTGTGCGGCTGACAGTTTACCAAGCTCTTCGAATATAGAGCGCATGTTTGCGAGGCTCTGAGGAGTGTACTGCTCGTCCAAATCCTCAGTAGCCCGCTTGTTGTCTCTGCGGTTCTCCTCATCCTCGAACATCAACGGGTATTTCTTATGCGGCTTCACAAAGCCCCCGTAGTCTCCAACAGGGCTCTCCGAGTCTGCCAATGGGCGTCTGATCTTGTGAAGGCGCCGCTCATTACCAGGCGCTGGCTGGCTTTCCGGGCTCTCTCCAGTCTGTTCGAGCATCCGCAGCAAAGATCGAACCCACTGTGGCACCTTGTTATCAGGCCAATGGGAGGCGTCATCACGCGTGGGTGTGTTCTCATCCTGTAGAGAGGCGAGCTGCACTAGAAATCGGAATTTGTCCACCTCGTCATAGTCCCCGGTAGGGCTCTCTGGTCCATCAGCTCTTTGCTTCAAGCTTTCGATGTACTCCAGGGCTTTGATCATATCAGAGCTGGGAGCAAGGAAGCCAGCTTGGTCTCCGCCTCGCAGGCGATGGTGGCGCACTGAGGCGCCCTGCACAGATATTGTTTGGAGGAGGGTAGCGAGCAGGACCGCCACCCCTCTGGCGGACAGTTTCGGTAGTGACAACATCATACCACCTAGGGATAAACAAGCAAAAAACTAGTTAACACATGCAGTCTTATTATTTATGTATGTTGCAATCTGAAAAATCCCTGAAATGTAGCTAAAATCTTGAAAATAATAAAAAAAATTGTTTAAGTTTAAACTACCTATGTGGGTAAACTACTTGGAGTTGTTTTACGACCCAAAATTGTTTCCGAGACCGAGCAGAAGAGACGCTCCGAGCGCCAGAGCAGCAATGAGCTCAGTCAGAACACAACATGTTTTTAAACGACAACAGCACCGGATGAGTCACCGCCTGTTGTCAAGGTAACCTTTCACTTGTGGCTACGGTTCTTTAAGAACAGATCTATTGATATTTTTCAAGAACAATTTGTAAGAACAAATCTCGATTAAAAAAAACAGTCTAGACGGAATACATTTCACTGATCTTTTCGAGCTGATAATCTCGAGATGAGAGATGCTGATGATGAGTGATAGTAGCCTATCTAATCAAGCAAAGCCATAAAGAAAAGGAAAAAAAGCTCTACTTCTCCTTAACCCTCGCAAAGCAGACTAAATCATACGTTAACTGTCTTCACACAGCATCATTTTGTAATTACAAAAATTAAAATGAGCCGCCGTACCTTTTGTGTAGAGCTCAGAGAATGTGAATGAGCGTGAACAGCATGTCCTCCGTGTTGTCTCAATGCGCTTCGGTTGTGTTTCAGCACCGGACAGCTCCTCGCGCTATATGAGGCGGCACCTGACCAATGCGTCACCGATGCTCACGCAATACAGAGGCTGTGCATGCATCCGTACCATTCACACAGCTTATTTCTAGTGGAAAACTGAACTAACCTCTTATATTAACCGCTTAGTCTGTGTTTTTAGGTGTGTTTTATTCATAAAGAAGAGGGAGCCTTTTTTTCCTCTATTTTTTAAACAACAGAAAGAAACTACGTTTGCATTTTTCCTGCATATAGTTTCTGCAAAAAATACAATTTAAGTAATATTATAATGCAATAAAACTGCTATCAGCTGCCAATATAAATAAGATATCAAACAAAATGGCCTCATAAACAGTTTAAGGAATTCCCATATTCATTTAATATTATTATTTTTACAATAATTGTGAAAGTGACACTGTTATTTGGGTGAAACTACTATGAAATTGCAAAATGAAACATTTCTGTTCCAGGTATACATCGGTGACTTTTTATTTTAATCTTATTAGTTTTGAGTATGAGAATAGGCATAGGCGTGGAATGTAAAAATGGTTTCTTCGTTGTTTTTCTGTATACACAGGCATCACAGAGTTAAATCGTCAGGCGATGAGTCACACACACGCACAAACGCACACTGTGGGAATCATTGAGGAGAGGAAGGCCTCTGATAAATATACAGCTGCCGGTTGTGGATCTCTCCCACTGTCCCTAGACACCTACAGTCCCGAGCATTTATTAGATCCTGCGGTGGGGCCTGTCAGCAGCTGAATTAGGTGCCCTAGTGACATTAGTGCCAAGATGACATGGATCTGTACTTGATCACTTTTCCTGGAAGTCTCTGCGGAGAAAGCTTTGTCCCTTTTTTTCAGGCACATCATTTTAAGTATTTTTAGCTGCAGTTTCCAAGTACAAAAAGGAAAGAAAATAATTTAAGTTATTTTTTGACATGCTTACCCAGACTGCCTTGTATTGTCCTGTAGTCTTAAAAATAAATACCTATATTTGGAACCAAAAATGATAATGCTGAATGTTTAAAGAGTTTCACAAGAACTGGTATTCTTTTTTAAACTAATCCATGCGGTGCTTAGAAACCAATATGCATAAAAGTTCTTTATTGGCATCTATTATTCCATGAAGAAAGGCCAGATTTATGCATAGGCATTCTAGGCACGTGACTATGCTCGCACGTCCAGGGGGCCAATTACAATGAGAATAAATAATATATTATTATTAAATATATATATATATATATATATATATATATATATATATATATATTATATAATTATTATTATTACTATTATTATTTCACTCGAATGCTAAACTCTGTAAGACTATTGCCTTATAAATTAATACAATTTAAAATATGTCCTCGTATCTCATTCTCACTATTTCGTCTTTTTTTTTTTATCATGGATCATTACTATTGGTCAACATTTACGTTTGTCTGTGGGTTTTGCAAATATTTAACCAATGAAAAGTACTTAAAAAGAGCTTGTGACTAAACCTCGTAACGCCATTGGATCATCAAACTGTCAGTCAAACCTCATGACTCCACCCGCCTCTATCGTGAATGAAGTACAGTACGCAGTTTGGACCGTCTCTGCTTGTTTGCAATGCAAAGGTAAAGAAAGAACTGTTTGTTTGAATAAGTACATCGTTTTCTTTACACAAGACACACTTTATATAAAGGTTAATGTTTTATCTGTTTGAGAAGCGGAGAAGAGTGTCTACTGTAGCATTTGTCGTCGAGTCATAGCCAGTTCTGTCTTCAACAGCCTGTGTGAAGCACTTCATCTTTAATAACATGAGATTTCGGCCAAATGACAGAAAAAAACTGAGCGTCCACATAGCTACAATAAACTTAATAACTTGTAAGTTGATGAAAACGTAACGTTAATGTAAACTTTCCATTGCACAAAAGGTTCTTTATCCACCTTATTCCTACGCCCCATGACGCTTTGCGCGAATTATCGGTGTAACTTCCGTTAAGCTGTAAACAGTGAAAGGCTCGCTCTATGAACGCAATAAAACGTTTTATTTTTAAACAGGGTACAATGAGATGACATTATTCTACTCACCCTTCAACCAACGAACATTAAAAGGACATTTAAAAGTGTAAAAGCATCAACAAGGTACTTTCAACAGGCCATGAAAAATGGCAATTCTTTCCACAGCAAAAACGGACGGGTTAAGTATAACTATAGTGATATATCTCTGTATTATGTAATATACGTTGCCTTAATAAAAAATGTTCATGAACTTCAGCATTGCGTGATACTATTTCAAAGTGATTTCCATCATTTTTACAGATAATAAATTGTATTTACCTGTGAAAACAAACCTGGAAAGAGACGTGAGGCTTTGAGGAGAAAAACGAGAGATTCTTCGTGCATTCCAGTGAATTATTATCGTAAATTATATCGGGAGAACAGACCACAGATGTGCAGTATATGTTGTCCTTTGTCATACTATTACAGCGGTATGCAAAGGGACAAAAGAAAATAATCACGAGGATAGAAAACAGCGACTGAAAAGAGCTCTTGCCATAGATATTCTTGTTATAACATGTTACGTTAAAATACCAAGCGTTACGTTATTCTCATGATGTCTGAAAATAAAACATGAAAGAAAAATTGACAGCTCATTCAGTCAAACTGACGGATAAGCTTTATTTGTATGGCAACCTTATGATTTGAAACGATTCGTTTCAGTCTTTTTAAATGGAAGTTCCCCAAACCGGAAGTGGAACCCATAATTCGAAACGCAGTAGGCTAGTCAGGAATAAGGTGGATAGTGGAAAATGGCTCTTTAGATTAACTGTTCACTGAAAGGATCTTTGGAGAACCAAATAAGGTTCGTCAATGTCACTTCAAAACCCCCCTTTTGAAACCTTTATTTTTAAGAGTGTGCTGACCCGAAGAACCTATAATTTAACATCAAGAACTTTATTAATCTCCAGATAACCATATACAGCAAAAAGTAATATTAGTCCCTGATGGCACATAATCAGAACGGTAAACATATTTCTCATTAAAAGCGCTCCGCAGTTTGTTGACGTATTGTTTTTAGTGCATACTGATTCTGTACTCAACCCACAGTCAGCTGACTGCTCTCTGGGGAAAGAGGGGTGAGACAGGCCCTCCTGACGTTAGTGGAGGAGTCACATGATCAGATGAGTCATAAGCTTGTGTGTGTGTGCATTTGGGGATGTTTCCATGGCTGTAAAACCAAACAATCCTTTCTATTTTTGCTTCTTGATTCATAAAAAATACATATCTACTGACTTCCATTAGCAATTAGGAGGAGTGCTGGGTTTCAGCACAGCTGTTCTCCTGAAAAGCTGTCTAAAAACTCCTCCCTGCTTTCTCAATAAGATTACAAGGAAATCAATCCACAACTCATTGAATTGCTCAATTTTCTCCCCTTAACAATATTAGTGATTCTTTCTGTTGCAGTGATGATCATTCTAACAGAAACTAGAGAGTGGATTGGGAAAATAACGCTGAAGAGATGACTCTGAAACACGTCTTGCTGGAATTGGCTATAAATAGGCGTTGTGGAGGTGTGAGCAGGAGGTTACAGTCATGTGTGCGTGGACTGTGACGGATGATCTGATAGGCTGAAAGACGTGTAGGCGGGTTGACGAGGGATTCTCTTGGTATAAGCAGGATTCTGCACATTAATTGCATCTAATGAGATGCAAGAATGAATGCTTTTATGTTTTCAGATGAAACTGCTTTTTTTAGTCTAGTTCTTTACCTGTTACCTGCTGAATGGCTAAAATAAGATCTGTTAAACGGGCAGAACTGGCCTTTAGATAACCATAAAGACATTATAGTGCCTCCCAAAGACAAATCACAAATGAGATCTCCTTAAAGTCAACATGAAAATGGACCCTATTTACTTTTTAAAGGGATAGTTCACCCAAAAATGAAAATTTGCTGTTAATTTACTCACCCTCAGGCCATCCAAGATGTAGTTGACTCTTTTTCTTCAGTAGAACAGATTCTAAGATTTGTAGCTGAAACCGTGGTCCTCAGTGATTCATATAATGGAAGTCAATGGGTGCCGTCACTTTGAGATACAAAAAAACATATACAGACAAAACAAAATTAATACCCGCAGCTCCTGGCGATAGATTGAGGTCTTAAGAAGTGAAACAATCGGTCTATGCAAGAAACTGAACATTATTTACAACATTTTAACCTGTAATCCACAGCCTTGGCAAACGTAAAGAAGATTTTTAGCTGAAACCGTGGTCCTCTGTGATTCATATAATGGAAGTCAATGGGTGCCGTCACTTTGAGATTAAAAAAAACATGCAGTCAAAACAAAATTAATACCCGCGGTTCCTGACGATACATTGAGGTCTTAAGAAGTGAAACGATTGGTCTATGCAAGAAACTGAACATTAGTCACAACATTTTTACCTCTAATCCACAACCTCAGCAAACGTAAAGAAGATGATTTTTAGCTGAAACTGTGATTCATATAATCGATTTTTCATTTCTATTGAAGAAAAAAAAGTCACATACCTCTTGGATGGCCTGAGGGCGGGTAAATTAACAGCAAATTTTTCATTTTTGGGTGAACTATCCCTTTAAAAGCCTGTATTCTCCAGGTCTTGTGTAATACTTTGCTCTACCTCTGAAATTATTTCCACCAATATCTCTTATCTTATTGAGCAATATAAAACGGCCATCCTGCTGCAAAGTGTGGGTATACTAATGCACAAAAACAAACATCTATGATCTATGAGTCATTCCCATTCACTTTAGTACCTGTTATAATCACTCCACGACACACAGAGACTGCTGGGTATCGAGGGCCACTGAAGTGCCTGTTGGTTTCTGTTGACTCTGGAATTACAACCCTTGATTGAGATTCCAGGAACTACACAACGCCGCTGTCAATCTCCCCAGCAACCAGAGATAAGGAGAAATGGAAAAAAAGACAGAGGAAAAATAGAAAGAGACAGAGAGATGGAAGCGAGGAGCAGCATAGGGGACACAGAATGTAAAAGAATTAATTGACTGATAGATTTCATTGCTTGTATTTATGAGAATGACAGCAGTGAGACGATGCAGCCCTCCCTTTCTATTCTCATTGACATTCATCCTCTTCTCCTCCCTCCCTCCCTCCACTGTGCTGTCAGCCCATCCCAGAATACTGAACACAGCTCTGGGTAACTGATGCTTTCATTGAGCCGAATCAAATCAACAGCCTTCAGAACAGGCCAAGCATATAATCTCAACTCAAACTGTCAGTTTACGAAACAGAAAAAATCTGTTGTATTCTCAAAGCTCTGGGCTGCTTCAGTTCAGCTACATTAATAGAATGAATTGTTTTAGTGTAGATAAAAGATAGCACTGATTTTAGTGATTTGAACAAGCGATAAGTAACAAATAACCTGCATTGTTTGTGCTATGAACATGATGACTTGTTGAAGTAAATAGGGTCTATAGGTTTCATGTTGACTTTGAGGAGATCTCATTTGTGATTTGTCAATGGGAGGCACTATAATGTCTCTATGGTTGTCTAAAGGCCAGTTCTGCCCCTTAATCTCTCTCCCCCTCCCTATTTTTTCCATCTTGCTTGACTCCTTGTCTCCATGGTGATCTTCTGCTTTACGTCTTTCACTCATCTCTCTTGTTCACTTGTTCTGTAAGTGTTGAAGCGAGAGGCTACGTGTGTGGCAGGTGGGTTGTAATAAGGATGGGAAGACTATCGTTTATCTGTCATTTTCTTTCTCTTCCTTTCTGTCTGTCTCTTGTTCTCTCTCACTCACCTAATGAGGCAGATTTTGTGCGATAAAACAAACGGGTTAGTTTATAACAATTCTGTTCTAAAAACAAGCTCCTGAGGAGAACAGGAGGGGGTGAGAAGGGTCGAATCCATGACCTTGGTGTTGTTAGTGTTAATGCTTTAACTGCTTGAACTACAGGAAATAGTTCACCAAAAAAGTAAATGATGTAATGTAATCACCCTCATGTTTCAAGCCCATTTCTTACACTGATTATAAAAGAAGATATTTTGTTATGTTTTTGTCACACCACAACAGAATATAGTGACTAGGTGGTTTTAATCACCACAAAGGCGCAATAACAGTATTAGTTATTCATAAAATTATTTTTAAAAATTCTTATATTATAAAAATATAATAAATATTTTTTGATTGTCTATTTTATTTATAATTGCTTTATTTGCACTTATTTTTTGTATAATTTTATTATTTTTGTATTATATTATTATAATTATAAATAAAAATATAGTTGTAAAGCAATAATAATTGTATTTTTTGTTTTTTATAATTTAATTTAAATAAATTAAATTGCACAATAACAATATTAGTTATAAAATTATAAAAATTCTAATTATATAAATAAGTAATATACATTTTGATTGTCTATTTTATTTATAATTGCATTATTTGCACTATTTTTAAATATAATTGTATTATTTGTTTTATATTAATTATATTATTATAATTATAAATAAAAATATAATTTTAAAGCAATAATAATTTTATTTTTTTATTTTTTTATAATTTAATTTAAATAAAAATTAAATTGCGCAATAATATTAGTTATTATAAAAGTATAAAAATTCTAATTATATAAAAAAGTAACAAATTTTATGATTGTCTATTTTATTTATAATTGCATTATTTGCACTTATTTTTTATATAATTTTATTATTTTTATTATATTATTATAATTATAAATAAAAAATATAATTTTAAAGCAATAATAAATTTTTTATTTTAGTTTTTTATAAATTTAAATAAAAAATTAAAAACCATTAATAATAATAATAATTATCATTTATTATTTTGTTTTATTTATAATTTTATTATGTGCACTTATGCAAAATAGTTTTTTTAATTAATAATAATTATAATTCCATAGATAATTTTATTTATAAGTATTATTTGAATTTATACAAAATTATGAAAACATATTCATTTTTTACTGTTTATTTTATTTTTTTAAATTTATTTATCATTTTATAATTTACTGTTTTTGTCCTGCTATTCACGACCCAATAAAAACAGACCTGGAACCCATTTTTGGGTTGTGACCCACCAATTCATAAGCACCGCTTTAATATGCACATCTGTGAAGATCCAAACCCATCTTTGTGTTTTCTTGTTTATTTTGCTATAACTTTAGTCTTCTTTATTATTAGCCATCTCTCCTTCATTCATTCATTCAGTCAGTCTCTCTCTCTCCTCCCTCCAAACTCCTTCACCTTTCTCTGACTCATGGGTCTGAATGACGTATTCTCTTACGTGTGGAGCGGAGGCTCTTTTCATTTTTCTATCTTTTAACAATACATCAGTATTCCTAATGAGGAGAAATGGACATTGACGTCAGCCGGTTTCTCCTAGTCTTTCCGTCTCTCTTGCAGTCTCCTACGTTCTCTATTCTGTTCTGTCCCTCTCAGAACTCTTTGGAGCATTGAAATGTCCAAACGGCCACATGTGATGGTGACCTTGTGCTTTTGTCGAATTACCAGCATATTCGGTGGTCAGATGTGTTCAGTTAGCTGCCCCATTCACCAGCTGTGATAAGCCCAACACCATCTGCTTCATTCTGGCACAGTTTGTCACCCTTTTTGAGCAGCATTCGGGAAAATTCTAAAGCATTTGGGAAAGTATTCCAGCAGATGGTAAAGTATTTAAGATATCTTCAGATGGTACAGCCGCACTGATAGTGAGAATAAGTAGTGTTGTGTTTTAGAAGCTGATGTTCCCCCCAAGCATTTTAATTGACTTTGGGACCAGTTAAAGGTGCAGTGAGCAATTTCTGAGAAACACCTCTGATATTTGAAATCAACCCAAACACACTTGCTCCACCCCCAAAATGCACAAACACACAATGCAAGAGTGGATGTCTCTTTATCATAGCTGAAGCAAGGCAAAATAAGGTGAAGATGACGAATGAACAACAAGGAAGAACAAATAAAAAGAGTTGGTTGATAGTCACCAGCAGCAGCACACCTGCTCCAGACAAATAATGACACTCAAAACTGTCCTGTCAACCCTCTACGGACACACTGAAGCTTGAGTCGCCATTGGCTAGTACATTTTTTATTTTACTCGCCAGACTTTTTACATGGTATGCAAGAACAATGCAAATTAAAAAAATTCTATATATGTGTGTGTGTGTATATATATATATATATATATATATATATACACACACACACACACACACACAGTACCGGTCAAAAGTTTGGAAACATTACTATTTTTAATGTTTTAAAGTCTCTTATACTCATCAAGCCTGCATTTATTTGATCAAAAATACAGAAAAAAACAGTAATATTGTGAAATATTATTACAATTTAAAATAATGGTTTTCTATTTTAATATACTTTAAAATACAATTTATTTCTGTGATGCAAAGCTGAATTTTCATCAGCCATTACTCCAGTCTTCAGTGTCACATGACCCTCCAGAAATCATTCTAATATGCTGATTTGATACTCAGTTATGCTGGAAACAGTTGTGCTGCTTAATATTTTTTGGATACTGTGATAGATTTTTCAGGATTCATTGATGAATAAAAAGTTAAAAAGAACAGCATTTATATAAAATAGAAATATTTTCCAACAATATAACTCTTGCTGAATAAAAGTATTAATTTCTTCCAAAAAGAAAGAAAGAAAAAAAATATACTGACCCCAAACTTTTGAACAGTAGTGTATATTGTTACAAAATATTTATTTTAAATAAATGCTGATGAACTTTTTATTCATCAAAGAATCCTGAAAAAAGTATCACAGGTTATAAAAAAATATTAAGCAGCAACCCTGTTTCCAACATTGATAATAAATCAGCATATTAGAATGATTTCTGGAGGGTCATGTGACACTGAAGACTGGAGTAATGGCTGATGAAAATTTAGCTTTGCATCACAGAAATAAATGATATTTTAAAGTATATTATAATAGAAAACCAATATTTTAGATTGTAATAATACTTCACAATATTACTGTTTTTATTTCTGTATTTTTGATCAAATAAATGCAGGCTTGATGAGCAGAAGAGGCTTCTTTTGAAAACATTAAAAATAGTAATGTTTCTAAACTTTTGACCGGTACTGTATGTGTATGTGTGTGTGTGTATATTATATATATATATATATATATATATATATATATATATAATATTTAGGCAAGCAGCACATCTTGCTTCTGTGAAACAGCAAAACCAATGTTACCTATGGAGCAGAAACAACGCAACCTCTGTGTCCGTTTTCAGGCCTTCCTTCTTAGGTCTCTCCAGTGCTTGAAAGCTTTTCTAATATTAACGTGGGTCCTAAAGCTGGGGTGTCCAAACTCGGTCCTGGTGGGCCACTGTCCTGCAGAGTTTAGCTCCAACCCTAATTGAACACACCTGAACCAGCTAATCAAGGTCTAACTAGGCATACTAGAAACTTACAGGCAGGTGTTTTGGAGCTGGTTGGAGCAAAACTCTGCAGGACAGTGGCCCTCCAGGACCGAGTCTGGACACCCCTGTCCTAAAGCTCTTGCCTGATCATAACCCTTCTTTTTTCCACTTATATTCCTCTGACATTTTCTCTTTTGTAATGTCTCTCAGCCATCTCTCTTTCTACAGTGTCCTCCCCCATCATGAGTGGACAGACCCCCTACTGCTGACTGGCTACAAATGTGTTGTGGTGCTCGGTCCGATCCACTTTCAAGAGTGTTTCTCAGAAATCGCTTACTGCACCTTTAAAGTAATCACACAAATGGCTTAAATGTTAGTTTAAAGGTCCAGTGTGTAATATTTAGGAGGATCTATTGACAAAAAATGCAATATAATATACACAACTATGTTTTCAGTGGTGTATAAATACTTTACATAATGAACCGTTATGTTTTTATTACCTTAGAATGAGCCATTTCTATCTATATACACTGCGGGTCCCCTTACATTGAAGTCGCCATTTTGCGCCGCCATGTTTCTACAGTAGCCCTAAACAGACAAACTAGTGATGCTAGAGACTCAGGGCTCTAGAGTGCGACCAATTTGGTCGCACGTGCAACCTAATTTCTCAATGGTGCGACTAAAAAAAAATCTGAGGTCGCCGGTATGACCAGCCGTTCGAGGAAAAAAAAAAAAAAAAAGTCTCCTTGACTCTGAAAGTCTCCCTGTGGTTCAACAACAGACACACATTAGGCCCATAGCGTGGTCTAAACCAATCAGAGATAGTGAAGGGCGGATAGTGCATTATAATCACTTTAGTGATCCGATACCTGAGAATAAACAGGGAGAAATAATCACGAGACGATGAGACGTTTCCTCAGTGATAGCATTTACTCGTATAAGCAGCTCTCGCGATCTCACCTGAGAACGTTCGCCTGTATGGATAAACTCTCGCGATACCGTCTGAGAAAGCGAGACATGAGCAATCGATCTCAGATTAACGGATCTACTACAAACATTACTACTATAATAAAGAATCGATCTCAGACTAACCGCTCTATTATAAACATTACAAAAATAAAACAATGAAACGATTAATTAATTGACTATTTCCCCATTCCATTTTCATCTCTTTTAACCACGTTAAAACGGAAGTTTCTTTGTATATTGAACAGAACTATGACCGTATTAACTGTCCCAATGTTAATCACTGCTGAATAGTGATGAATACTATGAATATTATGAATACTTAGTGTGATGAATACCATGGATACTATCCATTAAATTTCAGCTCAGTGAAGCACTTTAAGCACTTAAACACTTTTTCAGTAAGTTACCTTTCTTGTAGAATTGTGCTTCAAATAAAGAACTTTATGTTGACCAGATTGTTAGTTAATCATTTACAAGTCAATATTGCCTATATGGACAGCGATTTAAAAAAAAAAAAAAAAGTGAACTTGTAAATCTGCGGTGTTAAATGCAATGCGGTCGAAAATTTGGGTGCACCTAACTTTTGTGCTGGTGCACCTAAGAAAAAAAAATTAGGTGCACCAGTACCCTGAGATTGCAGTCTTTAGCCTCCTTGTTAGCGCGCCTGCCTCCCACGCTGGAGACCGGGGTTCGAGGCCCACACAGAGCGGGGCGAGTAGGACCTGAGGGGTTACATATGGTTAACATATTCATATACCATAACATTTATATGGTACTGTAAGGTAGGAATACTATGGTAATACCATCATGGTTGTGTCAAAAAACTGTGGAACCAAGTCCAAAACATACACTAGGACCATACTACTTTTATAACCCAGGATTATTGGAAAAACGTGCCTGTAGCATCATTTCTGCGTTATATTACATTGCATCTTACAAAAGAGCCACATGGAGCTGGTTGTATGATGCAAACATCAAAATGTATTAGTTTACAAATCATGCACGATGGTAAAAGTGTTTTGAAGTCACAACATAGTATTGTGCAAGGAACCAAGTGGAAATATATATTGATAATCTGCCACATAATCATAATTTGTGTGAAAAGGAATAAATGTTGTTGGTGTTTTACTGCCATTACTGTTCGTTTCAGTTGGAAACTGCAGCGGATTGTATGAATTGGCATGTTTTTGGAGTTTAGCAAAAATTGAGGTAGAGGCATGTTTTTCCAATGAGCCAATGTTGACTTTTTTTGTAAATTAAACCAGCATGGATTTTCATTATTGGCTAGTCATTTCAGTAGGTTAGAGACTGGTTAATTGGATGTACTGTATATTTGTTGTATTGAGTTTTTTGTAAATCTCTGGCTACGACACTCCCTCGAGCCCACGCGTAACCAGCATGAACACACTGTTGTTATTGTGGCAGATTGTGCGAATTAGATTCCTCATACAGAACATCGCAGATATGGTTATAATTATAAACAGTCAAGAAATGAGCCAAGCGACTGCATAATTTTGTGTTTGTGTATGTATGTGTGGGGCTTCATGAAAAAGTTTTCACACCTTTAATGAATCACAGTTCTGAGAAAAACACTGAGCACGGAGGGGAAAACACAGGAAAATGACCTTTGCTTGCATAGCCGAGCGCAGTTGGAGTCTCTCTGTTCATTAAAATCATCCAGCTCTACATCTGAGAGAGCCAGAGGAGGCCTGTACATAGGGGAAAGGGGTGACAGCCCTGTCACAGTGCTAAAAGTGCCAGAGTTTGACCACACAGTGAGTTTCTCATTAGATCTTCCCTTCCCACATGTACACAGATCTGCCCGCTGACACCCTCCCTTCCTCTCTCTACCGCTCTCTCTCTCTTTCTCTATCTATCTTGGTGGAGGGGCTATAAATATATCCCAGTGATGACTCATATACCAGACATATCAATATCTCCAACTACGCACACACACACACACACACACACATTGGGTTTCGATGTTTTATGGGGACTTTCCATAGACATAATGATTTTGAAACTGTACAAACTGTATATTCTGTCCCATAAACCTACCCACTACAGAAAACATTCTGCATTTTTACATTTTCAAAAAAATATCATTTAGTATGATTAGCTGTTTTCCTCATGGTGACAAAAAATGTCCCCACAAGGATTTTGGATATTGCCATCTTTGTGGGGACATTTTGTATTGTACTATTTTTGTACTATTTATATTCTTTGTCATATATATCATATATATATTTGTCTTATATATGACACACACATATATACAGTGGGGCCCATGTATGAACATACTTTCTTTTTTTTAACTGGTATTGTTATTTAAAATTGTATTATCAACATAATTTGAGTGACAAGTTGATTTACAGTAGAATGAATATGAGAATGTCTTAGTATTTGGTTTGTCCTCTTTTATTTTAATGACAGAATAATTTCATTTTCTATTTCTCATCATTTATCTTTGTCCATCTTTCATAGTGTATATATATGGATGCATTTGTTTGTCTATGTGGGAGTCAATCTAAGGTTTCCCTCATTTTCTCCTGATGATTATTTTGTTTATTGCTTTTTTCTGATTTGTCATTCTTCATCTCTCACTGCCAGTGTCACAGATGGAGAACAGCAAACACATCCTGACAGTCAGTCTGCTGTCTCTCTTTCTCTCTCTCTCTCTCTCTCTCTCTCTCTCTCAGACACACACACACACACACACAATGAACAGAACATTTTAGATTTATTAAAAAAAAATAAAACAAAGAAAAATGATGAGAAATAGAAATTAAAATAAGAGGACAAACCAAATGCTAAGACGTTCTCATATTCATTCTAATATAAATCAACGTGTCACTCAAATTATTTTGATAATACAATTCTTAAATAACACAATTTTTAAATAGCAGTTATTAAATAACATTTAATTTAAAAAAGAAAGTATGTTCATACATGTCCTCAGACTTTTGGACCCCACTGTATATACAGTATGTGTGTTTGTGTTTAGGGCCAGTGAGAGGAGGACTGAGACACTGACAGTGATCCATACCATTGACTTGCTGAGTTTGATGCACATGATTTTTTAATAATGGGGTTTTATTGAACAGTAAATGATTTGTGGATACCGCAATATTCATTAAGGTCTGATTGGAACAATAAGTGCACGTCATAAATACAAAATCATACATGCTGTTAGAGAGGGTGAGGGAGAGAGGATTCTGAGGATTAGTCATAAATTGAAATTGGGAGAATCATGATGTGTTTGGCAGTGATCCATGTTTACCACAAGCTCCCAGCGGATCCTCTGATAGAAATTCCTTTTGCTTGTTGGCTGATTTGCAGTCAGTGATTCGAGTCAAGAGCCTGAAATGTACCTAAATATATCCATGCAAGAGTTAAAACATGATTTTCATATTGTGCACTACAATAATGGAGGATTGTCATCTATCTATCTGTCTATTTGTCTATATATCTGTCTGTCTGTCTGTCTATCTGTCTAACATTTTTTGCAGTGTTTATAGGCGATATCAGTATGAAATTTTGTGAATTTTGACAACCCAATCTCACAGGAAAACAAAACTATTTTACGAGGTGGGGATTTTGTATGTATTTAGGTCCTCCCCTAAACTAACCTGCCACTGGGGCGTAAGCAGATCATACTAAAACGTACCAATGAGATCGTACAGATTCATATGAATTAGCCACCAATTCACCAAAACATAAAACAGTTACCATGAGATTGTATTAGGTTTAATGTAGCACGATCGATGCACGGCTGAGTCATTTATCTGTTCCTGATCCACAGCTGTGTGCAGCGCTTGACTCACTCTGTTTAATTAAAAGAACTATGCTTGATTTGATGTTTTCAACACATCTTTTATAATGCCATTCACTGACTTTCTTTTCTCTTTCACAAAGCTCTGCTGACTTGTCACCAAGTTTCTAAGAATTTCTTTGTTTCCTTCCATCTCCACCTCCTGATGATCTCAAAAGACAGTCGCTGTCGGCTTGTGGCCTTGGTTTCCATGGACACCGATACTTGTTCTAAGGACTGACTTGTTTAGTTGACTCTAGTCTTGTATAGGCACGCTTTGAAGCAGAAATCTGCCGAGCATTGAGTTCCACTGTCACACATCATCTGAGGATTCAAGCCCCGGATGTCTAAAGAGTAATGATTAAAATGTCTGACGTCAACAGAGCAAGGTCACAGATGTGCTTTATATATGCAAACTTATTCAAAATATGTCGTCCCACTCTTGAGCTTGCACAATTCTGACACATTTCTAATAGAAAATTGAGATTTCTTTTTAAAAAAGGAACTTTAGTTTTAGTTGTATTGGGAATTTTTTTCTTTAAAATGTTTAAACTTGAAAGTAAATGTAAATTGCTTCTGTAATGGAACAGTATTTTCATTGTGCATCTGGGAATCTGGTTCTGTGAAGTAAATAGAGTGAATTTTTATTTAATGTTAACTTACTTTGGAATAAGGCATATCTTGCTTAGACAATATTGCATTTTTTTCATAAAAATGTTTACATGAACAAGATTGTTGCTTGAAAAACTCAAGTCATCAAGGGCTAGTCTCTCTATTCTGAGCTATAATAAGGAACATTCAAGCATACTATCATCATCATCATTATTATTATTATTATTATTAGACATTAGGCAAGAGGTACAGTAGATATGGATTTCAGAGTGATTCTCTCTAGGGTAGATTATCTGATACTGACATCTACTGGTGAATAACAAGAGATCCACCTAAATTAAATGACTTGTTCTCCTATAAATTTATATATATATATAAATGTATAGACAAATCTATTTAAAATAATTCAAAATCATAAATATGAACCATTCTGATGATCATTTCCTAAGCATTTTCTGAAAATAATGGCACATGAATAATACTCAAAGATCCCCTCGTAATTCACGAAACTTTATTCCGTATAACATAGTTTCAAGGCCAAATTACAAATAAATAATGGAGTTGTTTGCTATGACCTGCTTGTTGTAAGACAGTAACCACCAACACAGGAGAAAAGACCCCAAACCCAGTCAGTAAGAGACTAAACCTATTTAAAGGAGGTATTACATCTGTACATCTGCTAAATGCAATTGACTTTGAATTTCTGACTTAAAAGTCATATTTACAGAGCGGGCAACAGAAGGAGAGAGAATGAATCCACCAAACATCCTCCTTGTGTGTCTAAAATGCTCAATAGGTCTGTGTGCAGACATTAAACATCATTCTGAATCAAGGACTTCAAGAATGTAAATTAGGATGTGGGTAATGTTGATGGCATCAGCGTCTAACGGGCTGTGATTCATTTGGGTTAGTTGTTGCCAAGGTCATGATTGACAGGTGAATACACCAATCAGATTATGGAAATAAGGTGGAGCTCTCTCTGGACTAACTGCTGACTGGCCAGCTGCTTGTGGCTGGAACCAATGACATTGCAGGATGTAAATGAAGCACAATCAAGGTGAACAGTACAGCAGCTCTAAGAGGAGATGAGTCACTCCCTGAATTTGAAGACAAAAATAAATTAATCAAAAGTATAAATTCCTATAAACCACTTTTAATTTCCACTGTGTAAAAAAGGCAACCAACATCCTCCATCGAGCTCAGGAAAGGCAGACTTGTCTAGTTTAGAAACACCATTTTGCTTTCAGTTCCTTTTAGGACAAACAAAAATAACAACAATAATAAAACAAAGTACTTTCAGTAAAGAGCATCATGTTGTGACGGTAAAGCTGGAGTGTTTCTACAACCAAAGATTAAGCAAAACCGTGTCTAAAGGAATTCAGAAAACATCTCATATAAAAACCAAAAAAAAAAAAAAAAAAAAGAAATGTTAAGTGCTGAAAATCAACAAATATAGTACATTTTCACATAAATAATGAATGTACAGATTTAGAAACATTTGCCCCATATTTGCAAATGCCACATTTGTCAATGTTCGAGATACAATATGTTCTTATTCGAAGCTTGTTTGGTTTACATCTCCTGAATCATGCAAAGTCAAATGCGAATCATAATGCATCAGTTCTGGAATCATGTTAGCGTTCTGCACAGTCTGAAGCAGAATATATGCGTCTCTTCTGTTACATCGAAGAGGCTGGAGACATTCATGCTCTTGGGGCCGAACTGTGCGTATCATATGATGTATACTCCTAATACACAAGTCTATTGCACATTCAAATTCATACGTCTCCTCTTTGTTGAAGTCACTAATCATTTCATACGATGACAATATCACAACATAATAAAAAATGGCCATTTAAGAAAACAAAAAGTTACCCAAACTACTCCACTTCAACACTTGGCTCCCTTGCAAAACATCCATGCAACACAATGGCTGACATCATACTGTATAAAAGGAATATGGTTAAAGGCTTTACAAATTCAGACAAAAAAATGAGTTCAAAGGAATATACGCTGCAAGTATGGAGTCATACATTTTGTGTGATCCTTAGGCAAACCCTGTAGAGATGAGTAAAGGAACGTGGGCGAGCAGAGCGGTAGGAGGAGTGAATTGTTCAGATGCAGATCAGATATTAAATGCAAAGCATACACTTGGGTGGACGCCAACTCACCAACATAGAAACACAAAATTTGGATAATGTATGAGTGAAATTGGATTAATGTTAAAGTTTCCCTGACCAAAAAAAACTTATATAGCTTTCTGTTGTATTAGAGCACATCTCTGGCTTAAGACTGCTCTCTTTGCAGCATCAAAACTGCTTTTGTCGCATTAGAACAGCTATCTGGTGTAATAATGGTCTCTCTTGGTCTGGATTGTTAGGATTTTCATCAGCTCTTTCTAGGTACACAGTTCTCAATGTGTGCTAGCATCATTAATTTCATACAGGGCAACAATAACAGCCTTTGGATACAAGTAAACAACAGAAGCCGAGGTTCAAAGTAACAAAATGTCAAGTACACATGCCAAGATTCCATTTTGAGAAAAAAGTAACATTGTAACATACATTTAGAGAAACATTCCACAAACATCCAAATCTTGCACGGCTCACAAAGCTGTTTCAGACCAAAACATCAGTCCTCAAACATCCAAAAAAAAAAAAAAAGTTAAGTCTGAACAAATGGGTCAAAGCTAACAAAAAAAATAACAAAAAATACCGCCAAATTGTAAAACGTTTCCCTGCATAGACTCAAGATGAGAATTCAGTGTGACCGCTTCGCAGTAGGGTGGAATCATCAAGCGCATCTGCCTACAGGATAATATAAGGGGGCGGGTCTACCAAAGAGAGCCAATGAGAGAAAAGGAAGAGAAGTGGGTGGGGTCCAAAAGTCTCACAGTCTGTAGGTTGTATTGTGTCTTTTCCAGGAGTCACTCTTGTGAATCATCTGAGAAAAGTACATTTAGTACCTGCTTCAGCAGGTGGCGTTTGCTTTCGCTCCGTTCCCTCTCATCAAACCATAACCAAAATTCAAGTGTGTCCCCGTTTTGATCGCAGAACATCACAGGAAGCAGGAAGGCAGAGGATTGTGGGTTGTTTTTTTCGTATATAGGCATTGTGGTATGGTGTGTCCTAAACCCCTTCCCCCCACATCACACCGCCGGCTGACGCCTGGTTTTATTCACTTGCCGCCGTACATCCTCTCGATATCGTCCTGATAATGCGTTTTTAGTTCCTTGCGTTTGAGTTTGAAGGCGTCGGTAACCAGGCCCGTCTCGGGCGTCCAGGGTTCGGCGCTCAGACGAATTTTCTTTGGGATCTCAAAGCGCTCCAGCTTACCTGTGAATCAGAAAAAAAGATTTTATTTAAAATTCAGAGCCTTACAATGATGAGAACTGTAGCTTGATAAACTACTTAAACAAACCAAAAATGTAAAACATAGTAATAAACAGCAAGAAGCTTAAAAAGATGACAAAATGCTGTGCATAGTTTTTTGGCAAAAGTTTTGAGTGACATTTTAGGGGAACTGTTTTTTATTGGACCAGGGACAGTGAAATTACTCCAGTCTTCAGTGTCACATGATCCTTCAGAAATCATTCTAATATGCTGATTTGCTGCTCAAGAAACATTTCTTATATCAATGTTGAAAACAGTTGATCTGCTTATTTTTCAGAAAAACAGTGAAACTTTTTTTTTCAGGATTCTTTGATGAATAGAAAGTTCAAATGAACAGCATTTATTTGAAATATAAGTTTTTTGGCATTATAAATTCCTTTACTGTCACTTTAGATCAATTTAATGCATCCTTGCTGAATAAAAGTATTAATTTCTTTCAAGCTAAATCAATATATCCTATCCACACAATTGTTATTTTGCCCTGTTGTTGACAGACCTGTTATAGCCGCATCGGTAATGATACGTAGAACCTCTTTCTCCATCTCTGCGTGGTTGCAAATCTCTTCCCATGATCCTCTGATGCCCCTCTGCGCAGCTAGGGTGGTTAACTGCTTCTGATTAGGCACCACAAACCCAATCACATAAGACTCATCACTGTGTAAAGAGAGGGAAAGATTTATACATCTCATCTAAAACACTACACAACATTTATGAAGCATGTGTGAGTGCTCAATTGTCACAGTATGTATGTGCATGTTTGCACTCACCTGTTGGCATAAGCACAGATGTTGTCAATGAATGCGCAGTTTTTGAGCACAGCCTCCACTTTGCCCAAAGACACATATTCACCAGCTTGCAACTTCACCAGGTCCTTCTTACGATCTACACCCAAAGGCCAAAACCCATTTAGAGAAACGTACATAGAGACTACTATGATAACACTTAAATAGCTCTGAGATTTTATTGCCCAGTTTCACAGACAAGGTTTAAGCTAGTCCAAGACTAAAATGCATGTTTGAGCTGTTTTAACTGAAAGCAACTTGCACTGACATATCTTAAAATATGTCAGTGCCATTGTTTTTCTAAGGCACTTTTATAAAAGCTACTTAAATAGGGCAGTCATGGCCTAATGGTTAGAGAGTCAGACTGGTAACCCGAAGGTTGCACGTTCAATTCTCAACACCGGCAGGAAATGACTGTGGTGCCCTTGAGCAAGGCACCTAAACCCCAATCACTCCCCGGGCACCACAGCAAAATGGTTGCCCACTGCTCTGGGTGTGTGTCTCCACGGTTTGCAGTGTGTGTGTTCACTACTCACTGCTCCTAATGTGTGTACTTACTTGGATGGATTAAATGCAAAGGACAAATTCCAAGTATGGGTTACCATACTTGGCCTTCACATGTCACTTTTACTTCAAATGTCCTAATTGAACTAAGGCCTACTCCTGGCTTAAAGGGATAGTTCACCCAAAAATGAAAATTATCCCATGATTTACTCACCCTCAAGCCATCCTAGGTATATATGACTATCTTCTTTCAGACGAACACAATCAGAGTTATGTTAAATAATATCTTGGCTCTTCCCAGCTTTGTAATGGCATTGAATAGTGCCAGAGTTTTTGAAGCTCCAAAATCATAAAAATTATCCATACGACTCCAGTGGGTTAATAAATGCCTTCTGAAGCGAAGTGATGGGATTTTGTAAGAAAAATATCCACATTTAAAACTTTATAAACTATAATCACTGGCTTCCGGCAACTGCTGTACGTGTTATTCTTACGAAAACCCATCGCTTCGCTTCAGAAGGCATTTATTAACCCAATGAAGTCGTATGGATTACTTTTATGATGGATGGATGTGCTTTTTGGAGCTTCAAAAACTCTGGCACTATTCAATGCCATGACAAAGCTGGGAAGAGCCAGGATATTATTTAATATAACTCCAATTGTGTTCAGCTGAAAGAAAGTTATATACACTTAGGATGGCTTGAGGGTAAGTAAATTATGGGATCATTTTTGGTGAACTATTACTTTATTTAAGACTTGTCTGTGAAACCGGGCCTATGTCTTGAAAGAAGGTTTGTGTGTAAGTGCGTCTCTCCACACCGATAATCTTGAGGCAGCCGTCAGGGTGAAACTCTCCGATGTCTCCGGTGCAGAACCAACGCTGGCCGTTCGCATCCACAAAGAAGTCTTCTCGGTTCTTCTGCTCGTTTTTATAGTAACCCATGGTAACATTGGGACCGCCAATCAGAATCTCTCCTCGTGGGTTTGGTTTATCCGTGCTGAAATAACCACCTATGGAGAAAAAGAAAAAGACATTAAAATGTGCAACATTTAATAATATTTCAAATCTCAGTATCTTAATAATTAAAAAGCAGAACTGGCCTTCCTCCCAGTCCTTCAGCATGATCTCTGAGCACACCAGAGGAGCTCCAACACGTCCAGTGCTGTAATCAGAAACTAAACAAATACATTGAGTATTAACATACTTATTCAATTTTAGACATTAATTTTACTTAGCATTGATTGAATATAAACTGCATTGAAGGTGTTGCTTCTATCATATTTTTATATGAGATATAATTTCCCCTCTCTTTACCATTAATACTGCCAATTAATGTTCCTGTAATCTAATGAACAGTTCCATCTACCGGGTTTTATTCAAGACCCCATGGCATTGATTTAAATGTATTAATCCCAAGGTTCACATACTTTTTGACCCATGAAGTCCTATTACCTTTTTCTTAGTCGTTTGTGATTGCTGGATAATGATTTATACTATCTATAATTTCTAGCCAATTAAATATTTCAGAGTTGAACTTGACACAAAAACAGGGTTTTTTCTTTATTCCTTATGCCAATATGTTATCCAAACTTAAACGTCGTGGGAGAAACACAACGAGTTGTATTAGCAACACTTTTTAATTCATTTTACAAAAGCTCTCAACCACTTTGACGCTTCAAAAAGGTCATAAAGGGATCGTAAAACTAATCCATATGAATTGAGTGGTTTCCAAATTTTCTGAAGAGACTCGATTGCTTTATATGATAAACAGATTGAATTTAGGCTTTTAATCACATATAAACAAGGCCTAAATTAAATCTGTTCATCATATAAAGTGATCATGTCTCTTCAGAAAATTTGGACTAAACCGCTCAATTCATATGGATTATTATTAGTTATTAGTATTATTAATTAGTTTTACGAACTTTATGAACTTTCTGATGCGTCAAAGTGGTAGTTGCGTAAACTGTCAATGGAGGGACAGAAATCTCTAAGATTTTATTTAAAATATTTTAATTTGTGTTCCGAAGATGAACGAAATTAATGACAGTGAGTAATTAATGACAGAATTTTCATTTTTAGGTGAACTAACTCGTTAAAAATCATTGTAAATAACCTCTTAAGAACATTCTTTTCAGGAATTTGAATCTTCTGAAGTTTTTTTCCTTTGAAACAATCTTAAGAAAAAAGATAAGAACATTCTTAAGAAATGTTTGACGTGTTTGACGGAACAACCTGTCACTCACATGAGATCGACCAATAGCAAACCACAACAATCCAACATTCCAATCAATTCCTGAAGAACAATCTCAAGTTCCGCCCTACATTTTTCTTGTTCGAGAAGCCGTTTCTCTCAGATATGTCACAATAGGGGAGAAAAGACTATTGCAACTTCCGTTTCATGCCGACTTCAAATTAGAAAATAAGGAAACAGCAGGATTCTTTTGTGAATCTGCCCAAGCTTTTAATTCTATATATTTATTTTAATACTAGAACCTACACCCTTGATTTAAAGTACTGACACACCTTTTAATTCTAGAGCTCACACTCTTGGTTTTGCTGCACCTTACAGGTCCAATCTCTGATTGTATTAACATACTATGAGTTGTGGGAGGCCTACGTTTAGTCCTAATACTCCTGTCCGGAGCCCTAGCTTCACTTCTAAGTGAATCCCATGCTTACACTCGCTGATGGTCCCGGCTCCGCAGGTCTCGGTGAGGCCATAGCCCTGTCCCACAGGACAGCAGAAGCAGATGTTCATGAAACGCTGAGTAGCTGCTGATAAAGGAGCTCCGCCAGACAACAGCACACGTGTGTTACCGCCCAGCAACGAGCGAACCTTCTTGAACACAAGCCTGCAGAACACAAAAACAAGATGCAATTGGACATTTAAAAATATAACAGTGAAAAACATTACTGCATCTGAACAAACCCAGCGAGTTTTGGAGGAAATCATTACATTAATATTATTGTATTATACCTGTCACAGAGAGGCGTGCTGTATCCTTTAGAGATCTGCTCCATCTTGTAGTTGTACGCCAGAACAAAGAGAGTTTTCTGCACACTGCTCATCTCTTCAACTTTAGTCATTACATTCTTATAGATACGGTCCATAATCTCCTACACAGATATAATGAGAGAGAAACACTTCATATCTATTTTAAACTCAACAGCTATTACGACCAGGGCTGGGTATTGACAAATTTCGATTTGATTTTGATTTACAAGCTTGCGATTCGATTCAATTCCAATCTCGATTCAATTTGATTTGTTATCGATTTGGTACAGCATGTCAATTTTTTTGTCAAGGACAAAAAGTCTCTCAACTAAAGCCCAAAGTATACTTCGGCCATCCACGTCCGCTCACCATCAGCATGACGTAATTTTCGTCATCAAGAGGGTCCGTGGACGTCCGCATACCCCATCCGCGTGTAGCCTAATTTTTGAGACAGTGCGGATGGTGCTCGTACAACAGCGCATGTGCGAGTGACTTGAGCGCTTGAAAACAAAATCCACTATATAGTGCACATGTACCAAATACGTCTTTCTGCGTTCATGGCCAAAGGATTATACTTCGAAAGGCTCGCACGCTCAACTGTGCGCGAGACGGAGCAGAACGCGAAAAATGAAGTATACCCGGGCCTTCAAGCTGCAAACTACACAGGGAACTGTGGAAGCTTGTTTCCGCCATGGAATAAAAAAGAAGTTAATTGCGACTTTTTATCTTACAATTCTGACTTTTTTTTTCTTAGAATTGCGTGATATAAAGTTGCAATTGCGAGTTATAAAGTCAGAATTGTGAGATATAAAGTCAGAATTGTGAGATATAAAGTCAGAATTGTGAGATATAAAGTCACAATTATGACTTTTTTTTTGCAATTGCAACTTTATATCTCGCGATTCTGGCTTTATAACACGCAATTGAGAGTTATAAAGTCAGAATTGTGAGATATAAACTTCTCAGAATTAGACTTCATAATTCGCAATTGCGAGTTTTTATCATGCAATTGTGACTTTATTTCTTGCAATTCTGATTTTATCCTGCAATTCTGACTTTATTTCTCGCAATTGCAGGTTTATATCCTGCAATTCTGAAAAAAAAAGTAAGAATTGTGAGAAAGTCGCAATTATCTTTTAATTTTTTTATTTTGTGGCAGAAACAAGCTTCCATAGGGAACATATATTTAGCAAAATGCTCCTCTCTGGAGTTTATTTTTCTAGATAACTATCGAGCTATGGTCATTGAATGGCTTTTCTGAGGTAAATGTGATGTTACGTGACAATGTTTACAAGCTATTTTATTGACGTTTTTCCGTGGTTAAAACACCGATTGAGCGATTACATGAGACATTTCGCTAAGCTGTATTGTATCTTTCAACATACCTTCTGATGTTCATTCATGTTCATTTCGTGCTATAAATAGTTTGATAAAGAGATGATCTGTTCTCATATGCTCTGCTGCTTCACTTAAACTGAGGTGCTACAGCGATCTGTTACGCCACATTAAAGAGTGCCAAAACGGCATTTATTGTTTCAATTTGATGATAAAACTGACAGAATATGAAAGCTGAGACTTTGTTTCATATACAAAGTAAAGCATTTATTAGACAGGAGGCGTGCTACAAATAATGTTTAGTGAAGTTTTGTTCACACAACTGAAAACAACAGAGACTAAAAGATTGATTTCTGGGATTTAAGAATAAATATAGGTTCATTAAAATGAGAATCAATTATAATTGAGAAATCAATATTTTCAGCCCAGCCCTAATAATTACCACTGTGTGTTTATGTGAATGTGAGTTCTTACAGGTACAGCTGCCATCAGTGTTGGTCTGAGCACGCTGGTGTCTCCTTTACTGCCTTTTTTAATTTTAGATGACTGTGGGAGAAAGGACAAAAGAAGAGAAGATATTGCACACTAGATGCTACTATTGCAATTTTAGATTTTTTTTATTTTTTTATTATCATTATCATTATTATCATTGTTTGCAGTTATGATGCAAATGCTTTGGCAGTCAAAAGTATTCTGAGATTGTAAAAGAGCTTGACATGGTGATGATGTCACATAGCATGACTAAAGTGTTTGTGTGTGTGTTTGTACCTGGTCAGCAAGAGTCTGGGGTGACGAATATCCAATCCGGCAGCCATTTGACACACACACCAGCTCAGCGCTGAGTTCCAGGACATGAGCAAGTGGCAGATAGCCAATATAGGTGTCATTCTCACTGTCACAATAAAAAAGAAACATTGTTAACAAATTCTTTTACCATTATCTAAATAAGCTACTACATTTTGGACAATTTGGCAGGCCAGTGTTCAGTCACGCAGACACAGAAATCATCAAAATACAATACAATACAATATTGTTTAAAAGTTTGGGGTCGGTAAGATTTGTTAAATGTTTTTGGAAGAAGTCTCAAATGCTCATCAAGACTGCATTTATTTGATCAAAAATACAGTAAAAACATTAATATTGTTTAAAAAAAAACCAACAACAAAAAAAAACAATTTATATAAATAAAATATATATTATTTTTAATATATTTTAAAATATAATTTATCCCTGTGGTGGTAAAGCTGAATTTTCAGCATCATTACTCCAGTCTCACATGATCTTTCAGAAATCAAACTAAAATGCTGATTTTATTATTATTATCAATGTTCAAAACATTTGTGCTGCTTAATATTTTTGTGGATTCTTTGACGAATAGAAAGTAAAAAAAACTGCATTTATTTGAAATAGAAATATTTTGTAACACTGTAAATGTCTTTACTGACATTTTTGATCAATTTAATGCATCCTTGCTAAATAAAAGTATTAATTTCTTTCAAAAATAAAAATTCGTACTGAACCCAAATGATAATGAACATTAGTGAACATGAACCATAAGGTCAGGATCATGGGTAAATTAACTTTATAAAACAGACACTTTATAAAGCAGTGCTAGTACCACCAACGTCACGGATTTGCTTCCCAGGCAACCATTTTTTGTCATTAGCGTCTTTAATCATATCGCTGTGATTAGCTTTTTTCTTTAACACCTTAATTATTAAGACATTAAAATGCTAATTTATTATTCAGACATAAAATGAAGCACCGCCAATGAATAAAGCAATGGAGATTAGCTTTTTAACAGCTAAAAATCAAGGGACAGACAGAATCACGCTAGATAGAAGCGTCAGAGAAACGTACTTCAGATTAGGAATGCGTTCAGCCATGCCGGTGATGCCAGCGATGATGTTGCTATGGGAGATCATGACTCCTTTAGGAATGCCTGTAGAGCCGCTGGTGTACATGATCACTGCGATATCAGACGGGACAGGCTGCCTGCGGGACACCATTACTGCACACAGAGAAAGACAGATTCACATCCCTTCATTAGTGGCAGCCATGTTGTAGTGCCATTTCAGAGGCACTACATTTCCTCCACCACTTTGGAGGAAAAACATTAAAACTTTTTTAATGGGAAACTGGTGGCCACTTTGCTGCCAAGATTTTTTGCACATCATCAGAATCTAAAATAGATGTCATAAATCTGCCCAAGGTAATGTAAATCAAACCACTAGCACCAGTAATGCACTAGTTTAATAAACAAAAAGCTGTGAAACCCTTCATCTCTGTCGAGTTACTAAAAACCTTTTTATTTAAAACCACAATTTGTATGTATTTTGTATATTGAAATAAATAGAAATTAATATTTAACATAATATTAACATTAAATTAATATTTGATAGTCAAATATCAATTTTTATTTATTTATATATAAGTATATGCTGACCAAGGCTGCATTTATTTGATCAAAAATACAGTAGAAACAGCAATATTGTGAAATATTCTATTTTCCATTTAAAATATTTTAAAATGTAATTTATTTCTCTGATGCAAAGCTAAATTTTCAGCATCATTACTCCAGTCTTCAGTGTCACATGATCCTTCAGAAATCATTCTAAAAATGCTGATTTGCTTCTCAAGAAACATTCTTTTTTTTAATTAATGTTGAAAACAAAGATACATTTTTTTCAGGATTCGCTGATGAATAGAAAGTTCAAAAGAACAGCATTTATTTGAAATAGAAATCTTTTGTAACATTTTAAATGACTTTGGAGTCATTAATGTGTCCTTGCAGAATAAAAGTATTCATTTCTTTAAAAAATGTAAAAAAAAAATGATATATACATTGTTGTAATTAGGTACAACTGATGTTCACTGGCATCAGCAGCCATAACTGTGGTACCTGTTAAGACTAGCTAGACACTGACATGCTCTCATAAAAAACAAAGGTCTAATGCTCCAGTGAAATGTCTAAACGTTTTATCTCAGTCTTTCTGAACAGAGAAAACCTGCTCTAATAATGATAACATCTCCCTCTCATATCTCCAGAGGGGTTTTCTAAACAGTTGCTCTTATCTGACACAAAGGCTGTGCGTGTGAGCTCTCAACACCGGTCCGCATGCCCTCAAGTCTTCTTTTCATCTGACAGGAAGATCCTGCTGTCTTTCTTCCTCAACAAAATCTATGTTTACACCTCTTTTGGTCCTTAGTCTGTTTATGTCAGTACACTTCAAAACATGACAGAAAGACATGACATTTTTATTGTCAGCAAGCAAAGGCTACTGTGAATTTCTCTCATGCTTATTCTGTATGTAGGCTATATTTAGACTGTTTAGTATATACTATATACTAAAAGTAGTATGTGAACCCATATGTGGCATGTAAATATAACAGTATACAGTACACATATAAACTAGTGTTCGACCAATATGGATTTTGTGTTGGCCGATGCCGATATCTTGAGCAAGGTGGCCAATATAGTCCTATATAATATTAAAGATGGTAAATAACACCTGCATAACAATTTCTGCAATTAAATATATATACATATATATATATATATATTTTAAACGATATTTACTAAAATAATTAGAAATAAATAATCTGAAAATGAATCAATTTGAACAAATTATTTAAACTAAATAAAATATAAATCAATCTGTAAAAAAAAAAAAAAAAACAGTAAATATGACACGAATATGACTGACACAGTGGTAAATTGGATATAGTTCAGCATAGTTTGAATATTAAGGATTAGATCTTGCTCGCTTGTGCGTGCCCAGCATTAAAAATTGCCACATATCGGCTGATAATATCGGCCTTGGTGGTCGACCACTAATATAAACATTTCAAACAAAACAGTATGCTACTTGATAGTTCAGGCACTTACCATTTTCAGTTTTGGCCCCCAGTTCTTGCACTGCACCCATGTTGTGGACCAGGATGCCTCTGGGGAGATCAGGCCAACTGGTGGTCTTTATATCAACCAAAATTATGTGCTTCAGTCTGGGCACATCCATCAGAATGGCCTGAGAGAGAGAGAATCATTCAGAGCAATAAGCGACAGCAGCTTTGATACTTCATGATCCCACTGTTGTGTCGTCTGTTGTGTTCTCACCTTGAGGCGGCTCTGCAGCAGGTCTTTGCTTGTGATGATGTGCGTGACCTCAGTCTCATTTAGACCATGAGCTATAGCTGCGCCTCCCAATGTAGAGTACAGAGTCACCACTTAGATGGAGAAAAGGAAAATTGTGTAGATAATGAGTTAATGTGCCTTTAAATAAATAGTGAGAGATTATTAATATTATTTAGTAAACAGCATTACATTATATGATGAAGCTATCATTTTTTAAGTGCTATTAAACCATTCAAGTGTGATAAGACGCAAAAAAAGGGGTCAAATCTGCACTCGCGCGCTGTCTGTGAAGTGGCTCTCTGTGAACAAACACCTAAAAACGCGCACAAGAATGCCACTTGAGACAGCACGTCAGCGCCGCATTTAGTTCTCTTTCATGCTTGAACGGACAAAAAACCCCACACAAAACACGCTGTCATTAATGTTAATCAAAGAACAAAAGACAAAGAGAAAATCACTCACTGCTCTTGGCTGAATAACTTTTGTAGCTTTAATAAGAATGAATCTATATTCAATTTATAATTTATACAGTGAAGACTGTACAGTGTTTATTAACTGTACAGATGCAGAAATTATTCAGTTTCTTTATCTGTTAGACCTACCTGAAAATCTTAAAGCACTGTTTACAAGGTTTACATAAGGAAAAACTAACTTTTTTGTGTGTTTTAGCATTGCAGGTATATATAGAGTTGTGAAAAAAAATAGGATGCGTGTCAGATCCGAGTCATGTGCGTCAAGTCTTAAAGTGACAGAAGCCTAATAAACCTGCTGCTGTCTGTCAATCAATGAAAATTATTTTGGAGAATCAATGTGAAAGTACTACAAAATCAAAACATACTGAAAACTTTAATGTTTAGGTGTGATTAATCGCGATTAATTACAGAAAAATGTGTGATTAATTAGTTATTTTTTTCTAATCGATTGATAGCGGTAACACTTTACAATAAGGTTCATTAGTTAACATTAGTTAACTACATTAGTTAACATGAACTAATAATGAACGGCACTTATTCAGAATT